>CACRWG010004426.1:0-38507 GCA_902654985.2 Oryctes borbonicus
ACACAAATTTTTCTCCTAAAATTAAGAACTGCATAAAAAGTGGTATGTTAGACAATGCGTTGATATGTTTAGTACAACTATATACATGTAAAAATTATCATAATTCGGCACCAAACCGGCTCCTCCATCAAAATAGTAAGTAGTTTGTTCTCAAATAAACAACAATATCTGGGCAATTTACGGATACTTGGGTACTTAACACTTTTATTTTTTTTTTGCTCTAGGAAAAATCATTATCCCTCTTCTATAAAAAGGGCAATTCTTGTCCGTATGCAATAAAATACTTCAGTTTGGGATGTAGGGTTCTTGAACGGAAGGCCAGCGAAGGGTCTCTAAAAAGAATTGTGTTCCCTCGCGACTCAATCAACTGCATATTTTCTTCTGCATACGTTTTATCAATCTATATACTTACTCGGTTGGAAAGACAAATATTAACATACCAAATTATAACTTACGACTTAGATGTCTGTTTTTCTAAGACCAGCACAAACCAAATTGCGATAATAGGTGATATTTCGAAAGTACAACAGTACTCAATCATGTCGATGTGGAAATTGTGGAATCTTTTGTTATTAGAAAATCTATTAAAATATTGGAGTAATGGATTGAATTTTTTTGCTGTTCTTGTATAATTCTAACGTCTACAATATTGTATTGGCTTTCCCAGCGACATATAATCTTCTTGCCATTAGTGAAATGTTACTTCATATATTTTGCAGTTCTTGTCGCCTCTGGAGGCTTTCCGGTAAATTCATTTATTTTACTTCAAATGCCCGGTCTACATAAGTTGGAATATCTTGCATTACAATGATCTGGGTTTCATCAATGTTTTCTTCACCTATTAGTTCATTAACATCTAAAGGAGTTATTACTACATCTGTGTCTTCAATATCAGACGTGCTTTTAATCATTTTTACCTCTTTATATGCTAATGCCGCTATAGTTTCATAATTATTTATAGTTGCCTTTACAATGTAAAAAATTAGAAATCATGCAGCAACACGAAATTTAATCCTATCATAACTTTCTTTAAATAATAGTCGAAATATACCTGCAAAGAATAAGCATGAACAAACGGCACCCGCAGGTTTGCGATGGAAACTACTTCTAAATACCTTAAAAAATTTAAAAAACATACAGATATATTATTTGCAAATTCTTACCTCGAGAAAAGCATTTTATGACTACACCGCAAACACAATGCATCTGCTTCACGTCGGCGTTATCACCAACACTCTTCTTGTGTGAGTAAATATTCCAGGCGTATCGGTTACTGGAGGATCAGTTACCAAAGCTGTATAAAACGAGTATAAAAAGAAATCATATTTCGCGAACGTATTGAAAATTAGAGAATAAACCGTAATACCCAGATTTTTCTTTAGTTACTAGTTATTGGAGGAGATTACTTATAAAGAAATATTGAGATTTAATGTGTTAATGAGAGAAAGTTATATAGTTTTATAATATTTTTTTGTAACAGTTTCAACCAAAGAATATATAAAGCCGATTTTAATGTTAAAAATATATTTGAAAACTATTGATTATTGTATCCAGTGATATGGAGTGTAGAAATGTCTTTCGGGTGATGTCGCGTAGTTAATATTTTACTTGACGTTTCGCTGATCATGCTGTCAGCTTCTTCAGAAGATTTCTAAAGACTGGTGTTGTTGTCTCTTGCTCCTCGTTATATACCCCATTTCTGTTCCGCTTTGCTGATCCATTCCGTTCCGCTGAATCGCGTCGTTCGTTGTATGACGACTCTGTATTGCTAAACGAACGACGCGATTCAGCGGAACAGAACGGTTAGGGATGAGCAAAGCGGAACGGTTATGGATCACCAAAGCGGAACAGAAATGGGATATATAACGAAGAGCAAGAGAAAAACAACACCAGTCTTTAGAGATCTTCTGAAGAAGCTGACAGCATGATCAGCGAAACGTCAAGTAAAATATTAACAACGCGACAACACCCGAAAGACATTTCTACTATGGATTACGGTCGTGAAAGTCTACACTCAACTATTGATATGGAGTGTATCAATATAATATGTTTGTTATATTGGACCAAAGTATATCACAGGATATTCAGTAGAATTAAGTAAAGTTGGTAACCCTTCGTAAAATGTTCTCGTGTTGATGTTGGTGTGATAATTTGCGCCAATCTGCTAGCCCATATCGGTCAAATCTGGTGGTTCTACCATTTCCGTAATGGTTGGGAATCAAACTTAAACACATTGACTTACTTTTAGTATTTTGACATTTATTCGCTAAATTTCGGATTCGAAAAGCGGTTTTTGCAAAACTGCGTTTGTATACAAATACTATGTCTAACATAGAACATGCGAAATTTTCCGTTTTACGCTCACTTATTAGAATCAATGGACGAAAAGGAAATACGCGCTTTGTATGTTTTCCATATTTGTTGGTTTCAGTTTAGTTTCCCAATATTACTCAAAATTTTGATGAATCCGTGCGGTAATAATGATGTTAGGTAGATTTAATTAAATTAGATAAAATTCAATTATAAACTGATTCAATTGGCGGATGTTAAGAAAGCCTTTATGTCCACAGAAGAAGGAAGCTGTACAGTCATCAACGAATAATTTTCATTAATGAATTGTAGTAATTTTGTTACGATAAAATGTGCTTCACAAACAGCGAATATTCACAAGAGGTAATCCAATTACTTCAGTAAATGGATATGCTTGAATATATTGTTTTATTTTATTTTTTGTGTACGTATGTAATATGTAGCAACTGAATTCCATAAAATCAAATGCTGGATATTGAAGTGATCATCTCACGTAACCATGCAAATCAATATTTAATTGTGTCTTTTTATTAATTCATCACATTGAAAAAAGGTGTGAACAGTTTGTAATCAGACAGATGTAGGTGGAGTATATAGTCAAAATAAATTCACTCTATCAAAATACTAAAATTAAAGAGAACTATATTACAATGTAACTTTATGATGATAGTGTACATACTGAGAAGTGGTTTAGGTAATTAATTAGATGTTCATCCTTAAGAGTCTGTCGCTACATGTTTGAAGGTAATGTCAACATGTTTCCAGAGCATTGGAGCATCTTGTAATCGGCTATAATCGATGGGAATGTGCTACACCATTATTAATATTGCTTAGAGTTTCATATGGGATCTTATCAGAGGTTACGTCTTGATGGGAAAAACGTTCCCTTAAGTTTGCCAATTTCATGATTTATAATAATATAATATCATATGATGTAGTGCGTTCTTATATATGTATGTACACTGCCGTTCAGACAGGTTCGGTCGGTTAGTAAAAAAACGAGAAGGTTATAGAAACAAACGAAACTAAAAATAAAATGGAATTTTATTGTATGTACAGGTAAAAAAGACAAAAATAAATAAATAAGAAGTTATTCTGGCCTAATATAACATACTGAACATTATATTTTTTTTTCATCGAAAAAACCTCCTTTGCTGTTAATCACCGCTCGAACTATTCTAGGCATTCTTTCGATAAGTTTTGTTAAAACGGATTGTAGAATATTAATCCATTCATGTTGCAGAATATTCCGTAAATGTTCTTGTGAAGTTGCGCATATTTTTCGGATCCTCCTGTCCAGTTCATCCTACAACAACTCTATAGGGTTCAAATCTGGGCTTTGTGGGGGCCATGTCATTACTTTCAGGGTGTGCTGTTCTTCTTGCTCCTTTAGATAGTTCTTACACACTAACGCAGTGTGTTTTGGGTCGCTGTCATGCATGAATGTAAAGTTACGGCCTATTATATGCAATCCTGATGGCACTGCATGATTCTGGAGTATTGCAAAATAATTTTCCTTCCTTATTACACCCTGCACTCTCCATAAATCTCCCGTCCCAGCAATGGAGAAACATCCCCACACTAACACAGAACTACGCCCTTGCTTCACTGTAGGCACAATGCAGTTCGGGATCACTTTTCGGTTTTAGATCTTCGGACATAAATTCGTCGATTTTGCCCAAAAACCTCAAAAACGACAGATGCACACCAACACACGTTTAACAGTAAAATGAGACAAATTTATATCTTTACGCCTGTGATAAATAAACAAGAATGATACTGCGGTTGTCGCAATATTTCTACTTTACATAATAATTTATGGCTTTAATCACTTAGAAAAGAGTGTATGCTTAATATTTTTCTAATTTTATGTATTAATAATTGTATACAGTGTGATATAATAGATTTTTATTGTATGACCGAACTTCACTGAACGGCAGTGTATATCATAGTCTACCAAAGAAATTGTAAGAAATGAAGATAATAGTTGTAGAGTGAGCACTATACTTCTCCACTGGTTTCTATCCGTTGCTAGTGTGCACCCCACCGATCTTATTGGCCCTCGTTGGTCAACTACCTCCCTATATTAACGTCCTAAGTTTCTAATGGTTTCCTTCTCGATCTTCTTATTGATATCCCTCTTCGTTAAATAATCCTTGTTAGTCTGACGCTTTCCATGCGAAGTAAATTTCCATACTACCGCAGCTGCTGTTGTGCTAGCTCGGCTTTGATGGAAGTTGTTTTGAGTGTTGGATGTACTACGTCATTTTTTATGTGGTCACGTCTGGTTATACCCACAACTTTTCGCAAAAGCTTCATCCCTACAGCCTAGATTCTTGATTATATTTTGTTGTTAGTGATCCAGCTATCGCAACCAGACATAAATGTAGGGCGGAAAACTTTGTGAATTGCCCTTATTGCCACTTTGGATTTTGCTAATGATTTTCATTTCTTGACTGTCATCACCTTGTAACCAAAGATCTACCACTTATTAAGCAGCGTCAAGGTAATTATAATATAACAAAGATTTTATTTTCAAAGAACTGATTTGTAGATGTTATGTCCAAATAACCTAGAGTGTACAGTGTTTACTTTTGCATATCTACAGCAGCGCATCAGCAGCATATCTACAGCAGTGTTCCATTATACCCAAACCCACTAGTTACGTAAGGAGGCGTGTACATGCTTTGCATGCAACGTCTATAAAGGAGACAGATTGCGTAATTAGTAAGAATATTGTGAATCTAACTATCACGTCTTATGTATCCAATTAGAACGAAGAGACGCTGAGAAAGTCATTATAATAATTTAAATAAAGCAAGCGATACGGTCATTGAACGCAGCGTCATTTTAATTAGTTACGTCTTTGTATAGAGACTACGCTAACGCAGAAATTGTAACACAGCGCTATACAGTTGCAAGAGGAGTAGATACAATCTTGAAAACGAGCGGGCCACATCAAAAGTTGTAATATCCTAATTACGACCAAAATAACCGTATTTAATATTAATAAAAGTGTAATTACTTACGAGATAAGTTCGCCTGAAATTTCTATTTCGTATACGCAATGCAAATTCAAATTGGGGAAATTTGTGCCTTCGCAGTGGAAATTATTTCCTTAATTCGTGCATATTTCCAGTTTTGCTCGTGTAGGTAATTTGAAAATCAAGCGTTACGTGTACAGTAGGTTTGCGGTAAACTGACTTCTACAAAATACAAAACAAACTAAACTATCCCAGGAAATTTGTTAACGCCGAACACTAGTAGCTGAGTGGAATGTACCTCCTACTTTCAGGTATTAATTAACATGATCACAAGCTCTTTTGCACTTAAACTTTGCACCGTCCACAGATGTATGTGTGCAAAATATCGTTTATGTGCCAATTTATATTGATTATATTTGTCAACTAATTTTATTTAAAAGTGATGACGACCCAATGGGGTATATAAGCTTAAAGCTCGTCACAATTTCATGGGCCTTTACTACTATCAATCAGCGCGGCTAAGGCTGAAGCGCAGTTAATCATTTCCCAACATGCGAATGGTGACTCGAGCCTAGACTGAACCCACCAGAAAAATCTGCCACCTGATCCTTAGTAGGAGTCGAACGCTCAGCGCCTAACTCCGCTACAGGCGGGTAGAGGACTGAAAACAAGGATATCATAGATGCTCTGTTAGAGGGTTAAACGGGATCATGAAGTATATTCCCAAAGAAAGACGTCCACACTCCTATTGCCCCCTTCAATTCAGTTAATGTAAGATTGACGAAGAATGTGAAATGACAGCCATCAATTAAGTCAATAACCTCCTAACCGCATACATTTCGAAGAGCTGAAGCTTGTTAAACAATTGCAGAGAAACGTGGAACAGGAAGCATGTACTAACAATTCAGTAGCTTTCAAGCCAAATGGATTAAACAGAAAATAAAGTAAAAGTTGTAGTAATCCAGTTCAGAATACGCTTACCGAATTCCTGGAATCTACGTAGACTTATCTCAAAATTAATCGTTTCGGATTGTTTGTAACCACAAGCCATAGTGCTGCTTTCTAGTCAAATTTGCTTATAATGTTTATCTTATATTTTCTTTTCAAATTATAACAAGCTCTGATTAGAGTTAACAGCGCTACAAGTATCGGCTGTAGGACATCAACTCTCTCTTCTTTTGGAAGAGACGTACTGTGTTATTATACACTTTTAGGAATTTCGTATTATATTGAATACGAAATTGCTGACACAATTGCAAATTTCTCAACACATTCTGCTGACGCTTAAAGTACTGCTACACGCACACATATATAATAAGTTGTCGTACATGCAAGTGAGCTTCGCAGAGAGCTTGCTGTGTGCCCCTTCACAATATTCCGCAGTTTAGAGCTGTTCTAGTCGATTCATTGCACTCGACTAATATAATTTGTGTGGGTGCGATTATGAAATAGGTACTTTTGCTTCATGCTCTTGTATTAGTTGAAACTAGCTTTGGAGGTTTGTTATGGAAAATGCTAACGGACGATGGTTTTAGGAAATGGACTAGTAAATTGCGGTGTTACTTTCATTTCAATTCACATTTCTAAGCTTATAAATTTTCTACATGTAAAATGTATTTTCTGAATTATTGTGAAAATCAATATTTTGTGCTTTTATTTCATCGTAGATTCAGTGTGTTGTGTTCTTAGTAAAGTCATGTAATATAAAAACTGAGAATGGTTGTGTTTAAATCTATTAAAGGGTGTGGTCAGGCAAATTATCATCCAATCACTCATTAGTCCATATGAACAATTTGAAAGGAATAAACCAGATAAAGTTAAACAATGATAAAGTGAAGTGCATTTCAGTGTGGCATAGAGTTTAAAGATTACATAATTTTTTTTTTCGTAAGAGTAGCATTATATTCACATTGTCGGGGTGTGATTTATTATGACTACTCACCCAACAGAGTCGAAATATAACATTCAAAAAAAAAATTGAAAAATTAGCTTTTAACGCGAAGGTCTCAAGTTCCTTCTTTCCTGACAGCAAATTCAATACTAATCTTTTAAGATTATTTTTTTATGAAATTTATTAAATTACCTTTCTATTGTTCAAATAAATATATATGTCCTATTTCTTCTTCGAATACTATAAACGGTGATCAAATAGTTTTCCGATCAAAAACAGCATGCTAGAAATAATATAAAAAATACAGTTTTAAAAGCATGTGGTTAGTTTTAAGCCTCCATCCCGGATCAACTTTATAACAATCTACATTTTTTGTTTCGAGCAACTACAAGCTTGTCAAAGGTCTCTTTAAAAAGTTATTTCTTTGTGAGGAATTCATCCGCCGCCATAAAATATTGACAAAAATACAAGTCCGGCTGGAACAACTTTATCGTTCGGTTTGCCGGGTTCAAACATGACTGAGAAGTGACCCATGAAATAAATTGCCTACAACAACATTCCTTACAGTGAAATAAATGTTAGTGCAAACGAAGAGACAAAGGAATGTTGATTTAACCGCAGCTATTTATTTTCATTGCACGGAGCATTAGAGGGTGGATATACGCCGTATCCTCGTGACCGTCGAACGATGGAATAGGGAACCATAAGAAACCTAACACCCTACAAGTTTACCGATTGGTTGGTTGGTATTATTCGATCTCTGAATAAATTTAGCTAAAGCTACAAACGCGGTTACCGATGGGGAATAATGCATAAACCCGCGCGCTGTTAAAATTTGATCGCAGATTATAAAATGAGGAAAGCACGTGTACAGTGCAGCATTTCAGTTTGTACTTACATATTACCCCTAATTTAGTAAATACATGCAGAGCAATACCATGAAGGTTCTTAAGAAAAATACATATATACCTGAGTGTTAAAAATGCGTTGTTTGCATGACAGCACGCTAAGGTAACGACAGCTTTTATCGACGCTTAACGTGACGTGAGAATATACGTAACCAGGTCTTACTTTTATCTTACGTATATTCCGCGTCAACTAATTAGCCTCACAGGAAAAATATGCTACTTACACAATATTTATACACAATAATTTTGTACAAAATATAGAAAACTACGGAAAAACAATAGAGAGACGGCATTCAAACTGCAATCAACAAGCGAGAAAGAAGAAATATTCTACGCGAAGCATCTAATTCCTCTTGTGCTGCCAGAAATACCAAACAATCTGTGTAATTTGGACTAGATTGATCGACGGCAAAGAGCTGTTATCAAGGACGGAAAACGACGATTTGGATGGTCCAGAGGGATATTTGAATTATTTTCATGACCAAAGAAAGAAAAAAGTTTGTGGTTTACTATGATAGTAGGCAAGCCGGGGTAATGGTATAAGGGACTATTTCTTCTAGCCTACTTAGAAGTTTTAAGATATTCAAAATGCCCGAGCGTATAGAGACCTATTATTAAAAGTGAAACCAATCATAAATAGGGCCATGGGAGATTTATTATGGATTTTTCAGCATATCACACGCTGTGATTCACACCACACGGATGGCTTCTAGACCAAAATATCAGCCGATTTAAGTATTATTGAAAATGTCTGGGAATGGCTTACGGGGCGATTATATGGTGAAGGTCAACATTATCATAGCACTGTACAACTAGTAACGCAACAGAGGCTGCTTGGAACGTCATAATCCAGGAATATTTAAGCACTGTTCAATTTGTTACCAAATCGAATATTTGACTTTCTTCGTAAGGATGGAAGTCGCACTCGTCAATATTGTTAAGTTAAATCATCATTTTCCATACATAGAACCTGAGTTTTCCTTTTTTTTTTGTGAGGCTATTTAAATATTCCAGCGTCTACACCAGCTTTTTTTAATAGAGGTACGATCTCCATCTAGAAATAAATCAATAGAGGGTGAATGGAGAGGAACGGACCAAGTCCCAGAAATGTATTTTACAAGTGAAAATTATGTAAAAAACTCATATGTTCTTATCCGTTTTTCTTTTATTTTCAAGTTAATAGCATAACCAAACAATTTTCGTTCTTGTAGAAGCGTTCTTGTAAAAAAAAGATATATATTTTACTTAGTTGGATGTATAGGGTGCGCTGCTCTAACCGCCAACGTCCATAACCGAAGATATTTGTCAAACAAACTAATATTTGACGCTTCATTCTGCTGATGTGGAAATCAAAAAATAGAATTGCATCCTTTTGGCGACAAAGACCGAGAGAGACAATACTTTAATATTTCGGACAGAAATTTAAACTGGCCCACATTTGGCGACAAATGTAGTACGGCTATAAAATTAGAAAACATTTTTTTAATATTATAATTAATATTACAGTAGATACACATCATTTTTGACAATTTTTGACACTTTTGCAAAGCTAAACTCAGTCGTTAGAAATTAGCTAACGTTATTTGTATTAAAAAAATGTTAACGCTGCAAAGTAAACTTTATATCGTATACTGCAGAATAAATTTCGAGTTTTGAACTAAACTCAAATATCCAGCACATCTGTAACTTTCCTACGTCTATCTAAACTTAAATTATTAATGCGTCAGTCCATTTTACCACGAATCTCTAAAAATATATCAAATAATGCAAAATCACAATACCAAAGTTTCTATAATAAACATTAATATCATTATGACAGCGTTTTACGACGAAAATTAATTACGTTGAAGTTGCTATTCGCATCTGACGACAACTCTGGATCACTGGAGCGCGCTGGCTGACGTCTAATTGTAAACATGAAACAAATATGTTAACAGGCGCTCTCTGAAACCATTCGCCAGCTATTGGTGTGCAAGGCATACCGAAAGCTTCTTCAGTTGAAAACTTTGTGTAAATATGAAAATTCAGTTCAGTTTTCTCGTGAATATCTGACGTTGATGAAGTATAGAAGCATTCTTTGTGAAGAAACTTTTGTGCTAATATATACGTATTGCTTTACTTCATGTATAAATTAATTAATAACGAACAAAAGCTTAGTAAATCAACCGTACACAATTATGCTATTATAAAACATTATAAATTAATTTATAAAAATCGATTTGAAGTATCACATTTATAATTATAGCAACCAGCTTTAGAAATTGGCATTTGATTGATGATGATGCTCGCTCGCGTTGGTAGATAGGTATGTTGTTATCGTTTAGTCACTATATGTTTCTAAAACAAAGAGACCAACGTTTCTGTTATTATTAACTCAAAACCAAGAAGAGTTGATAGAAGAGATTTTAAATATAATTCCGTTACTCACAATTGTATCTTACGCAGGTATTTCATCTCCACAGAATCGCATAAGATAAACAACCAATTAATTACAAAACAAGTTACTTTAGTTGAAATATTCATCGAAAGTATGAAAACTGACTCTGCATAAAAAATATATAGATGTATTTTGTAATTTTTTTAATCGCCGGAACTTCGTTCTTAGAAGAGTTTTGCAATACCTGTATAAACTTCTGCACATCAGGTGAAGACTGCAAATACTGCCTAACCTGTTACTTGTGACGGTGTTCTCTATTCCCTCCTATTTTCATGGATCTGGCATGGTAGACCATTCTTTACTTTTATATACACTCCATGACTCGGGTCGTGGAAGCCTACGCTGTTATTTCTGGGCGAGTATTGTTTATTGTATTTATTAACAACTTTCCCGTCCATTTCTTGGATGTGATACTCCGTCAAAGGATCTTAAGATAGGATTGAGTCACTTCAATGCATGATTTTCAAGTAATAAATTATATTTAAACAAAGTAAAAAGGTCATTAATATATTATATACCAGACTTTAATAACTATAATGTAACCTCTTTATTAAAAATAAGTGGAAAATCAATTAAGCAACTGTTACATAAATTCTTCAGTTTAAATTTTAAAAATAGTTTAAGCTGGGAATTGCTTAAGTCTTGCCTCTTACTATTCTTATTATTACTCACAACTTAGACTTCCTTCTGGGTTGATTTTTTTTTGGGGAGCGTCAAGGTTCTCCAAAAGAATTTTTACAATACAGGAGTGGGCTGTAAGAAATATTGTTGGTGCCAGTTGACGTACATCACGTACATCTATATTCTAAACTTCAAGCACCATAGCTTTAATATCATTGTATATCTGCGAGATAGTTCGCCATGTCAAATGTAATGAGAGTGATTTTATTGTGCACAGTGAAAAACATGAATCTAATACTAGGAAAAAGATTATATTATGTTCTTTTCATCACCGGCTTTCGGTCACCGGCATAAGCTGTCCAGATCGTTGCCCGGTATTACTAAATCATCAAACAATGTACGAGGGTTTGAAACATCTGTTAAAGCCTTCTTACCAAGCAATATAATATATAGTTTAGATGAATAACAATTTGTAAAAACGATCAGCAGCTCAGTAATATTATTTCTTAGCTTTATTAATAGTTTGTAAGTTCTTTCGAACAAATATGTTCTGTTTTCTGATTTGCCTCATACCGTACGGTCAAGCAGATAATAGACTATTATTATTATTAACATTATTAGAGTAGTTAGGAGTAGAGGTATTTGCGTGAGAAGTGACGGTTCTAGCTGATCATGAGCAGAAGAAGACATGGTTTGAGGAGGATCAGGATAAGCAAAAGGATCAGCGGACGGAAAATGTAGGACATATATGATGCCCATTTAGCAGACAACTGGATTTACACCTACGTAGAGACTTTTCTGCTCCTAGACAATTGAGACACAATTGAAACACCTTTCTCTCGGCCACAAAAGCTGGATAGTGATAAACGAGAATCCGCGTCTTGTGAGTGTGGTTAAAGTAAGTGTTCTTTAACCACACTCACAAGACGCGGATTCTCGAAATTTTAATTTTTTGTATGGCTTCGAAGTTGACGGAAACCTTGATTTATCGCCAACATTGGCAACAGCTTCAAACTCTTATAAGTAGGATCCTCAGTACCGTCATTATATTGTGAAACTGTTAATGGTGTCCGAATCTAAGTTTTGTTCGAAACCGGGTCCTAGGTATGTCAAAGTAAACGTGTTTTCTTTAACAGACCTATCAAAGCCCATACAGTATGTTTTTGGAGTGGATCTGATGGGAATTCTGGATGCTGGCGAAGTTGGATGCGCGTATAATGTGAAAATTCAATTGATAAAGGTCGCAAAAGGTTATGAAAAAATCAAACTCTGATTATAATTAGATGAAGATATATATATATAAAATATAAACTTCGTATTATGTGGTGTGGATATCCTTTTTGCACGTAACACGCACATGTATTCTCCTGAACCCGTTAATATGTGTTATAATGGTAAGGCTCATTGTAATACTCTTACGGGTTGAGAGTCAAAGTTTCTTCGAACGAGAAAGTAGGCGTAGTAGCTAAGACATCATTGGGTAAGGGCGAAATAACAGATCGCGGTGTTTACGAAACAGAATTTTATCTGAATTTCATCTGTCTATTATATCTAAATTGTTTTTTGGAGGACAAATGAATATCAAATTTATTCTTCAGCGTACTATTCGCGTGCACAAATTGTTTTCGATCATTTGGAACATTTTTTCTCGACATTTCTTAGGAAAGGAATTATTTTCCGCCTACGGACTAATTTGATGTTGCTTATGTATTCTTCATGTTTTATCGTACTTTTTGGTTTAATTTTACATTGCAAAGTTGCCAAGAGTGTTTTTTACTATTTAAAGGGAAACATTCCTTAAGCTACCGGATGAAACATGTCTTTTATTTTCTTTTTATTGTGGGAGAATCTGACCTTTACTTGAATAAAATATTTTTGGGTACATATGCTTTGTTGTCAAAACTATTGAATTACGCGAATAAGGAAGTAATTGCGGAGCATTTGCGCTAAAACTCAAATTTTAGACTACCTTTATATACATCCCATTAGTAACTAGTTTCAGCAGGTTTGAACAATTCTATCAAATAGAAATGAAGCACGTGATGATTGAAATAGTTAACAAACTGTACGTGACAAGCAGACTGACTTTTTCTTTAGAAAGAGCCGAATTCATTCTCTCAATTTAGCCTCATCCCTAAGAAATTTAGATTTATCGGTATGAGTGTGCTAACCATGCCGCGTATAGAACATCGGTTCTTCGTTAGTCTCCGCCTGGTGCGCAATCTACGTCGACAGTCTCGTGCGGAATTCACAGGTTAACCGACGTAATAAATTTTCCGTTTACTTGCTTATTTTGTTATATTGATGAACGAATTTGAAGCATTCACATGTGCCTGCAGGAAATGTAAAAGCTATTTACCGCCTGTCAAGTCGTGTATATACTTATAAGTACGCATCCACATGCCATTAATATCTGGTATGGGTTCGGTTGTACATTTCAGAACGAATAGATCCCATCCAGTGAGTCATATGTTATATGTACCAACCTATATACATACATACAAAGGTAGCGTCTTAAGTTTATATAAATGACCACTGGATGGTACTACTGAGATTTAATATTCTTTCTTAACTCTTTTCATATAATTTGTCAATTTGTTAAAGCTGTGACAGCACAGGAAGGGGAAGCATGGTCACTATTACTTGGCCTAATAGTGACCATGCTTCCGCCAGTAAAAAATGTTGTGAAGGTCGACCAACATCCGGTTGTTGTTTCGCAAGGCATCGATTGTTTACCATGACATAGAGGCATTGTTAGGCATATCGAACACTGAAGTACATTCGATTTTGCCTAAACATTTAGATGGGAAAAAGATCTGTTTCCGATAGATTTTGCATAATTTGATCCAAGCTCAAAGAAAGCTCGTGCCGATTAGTCTAAGGAAATGCTCAACAATTCGAGAGAGGAACTATAAAATCCATATGCAATATTGCAACAGGTGACAAAACCTGGATATATTCATATCAGCCAGAAACTAAGCAACGATCAACTGTTTCGGTGCTCTCAGGTGAACCCAAACCAACAAAAGTTGTTCGCGAAGAACTTTCAAGAAAATGAATGCTCGTTTCCTTCGTTAACTGGACATGTCGCTATTATTGATTAGGAGGCTCGAAGAGCAGTTAATGCTGAATAGTATGCAGCAGCTTAATGGCAAAAGTCATCAATGAAATCAGGAAAAACAATCGAGAACGTCACATCATCAAACAATTGATTATTTGAAGGAGGTTAATGTCTCATTGCCCGTAATCACCTATTTCCTAACGACCTTTTTTGTTCTCGAATGTCAAACAGAAAATATAGCAACTTTTATCACATCAAGAAGATGTTGAAGCATTTGTGCTTTGGAGATACTTCCTCGTGAATGGAAAAAATGTTTCAAGAATTGATTCGAATGCATGCAAAAATATTTTGAAAAAAATAATGCTTTTTCTGGTGCAAACATTGTTTTTGTAAAAACTTAAAACATATCTCTCGTGCATATGTAAAATTTAAAAGTGACTCTAAAAAGAGTCACTTATAGAGTCATCAAATTGAGTTCACGAGATCCCAGTTTGATGAACACTTCGCGCTTACTCGGGTGAAAATTCCCAACATGTTATTTTCACAGATCCTCCCTTGGGAGAATTTGTCGCAGACAACTAGTATCTGGATAGTGGACAGCTTCTCGGGTGTAACTCATTGTTAGAAATCGAAGAGGTAAAGTCCGTACTCCAGGAGCCAGTGCAACTCAAGCTCCGGACCATGCCCAGTCTCTTTGGCGTATATGTACTCTGGGAGGTCCTTCGTAAGATGGACAGCTGCCAAAGGTTGACAATCTGAGCGATATGAGTGTGCTTGTCACGAGAAATGAACAAAGTAGAGTTATCTAAGATGAGCGATTCTCCGATAGCGCACACAGGATGTCAAAACGAAAACAAATCCCAAACAGTGGTTCCAACGAAACTCCAATCGACAAATGAACTTTGCTTTGACCTTTTAGGTTGTCATCATCTTAGCGAGATACATGAAGTGGAAATTTTTCTTCTCTTCGTAGGTCTAGGTCCTTCGTTATTTGCCCCTTTAGCTATTCTGGGACTCTCCTAGAATAGATTTAAATTCAGTTTTATCCTCCATATGTGCCTGCTTAATCACCTTTTCGTTCAAATTCATTCACTATCTGGATCCTCTCTAGCACTCTTTGGATCTTCACTCGAGGTGGCGTTCTATTCTAGTATTGGATCGCCTTCTGTAGCATTCTGTAGCAGTGGGTGGTTCAGTGTTGAGGGATTCTTCGATGTTCATCAAGGTTCCTACTTCCAACAAATAAATCAGAAATACTGCGTCCCTATGCAATTCTGTTAACAAAGAGTCTGCTTTCAAGAGGAATAAAACTGATTCATGTCTAGAATGACTGGATACACTAGTGTAAGGTGTTTCTTATTTTGAAACAACATTAGCATATTCATAAGCACGTTGGCCAGAAAATTAAACGCGATCAACCCTGTACATTTCAAGCCTTCAGTTTCCATAGAGAGAAAACAAGCCGTTGCCTTAAATATTTTGTGAAAGGTAGAACAAGTATAAATATGATTTTTAAAAGCAGAATGAAAAATTATAAAATATCTATTTAGGGAGTACTTCGTTACGAAACCATAGCTTTCTTTTTAAAGGAAATAATTCAGTCAGAGAATGAATTTAGCACAACTTGTTCATGTTTCGTACATTTGAGTCAAGAGCTCAGGTCAATACATATGAGAATGAATTGTTTTTATCTTACCGTCGCATCAACAGTAGGGTGGGAGGTAATTAGCTGATATGCCTTCAGCGATTGTCAGTGAAATTTGTCACCGGCCGACGTATACGCCGTGTATTTCAACGTGACGTTAAGACAAGCGTTATACAAATTTAAGTTATTAGTCCCTCGTGGCGGCCATCATCACTCCGCATACTACAAGCGCAATGTGCAATATTGACCTATTTTATTATTAATACCGCGCACGTCTCTCTGAATGCACATACACTTGTGTGTACGTGTCTCTGCGTTGAATTATACGTACACAGCACTGTAATGGATATTGAAATGACATACGCAGCGCAGCATATCATCTGCGATATTCCCCTTACATGCACAAGTTCAAACGTATTCGAACATTGAAATCTACTTAGCAGTAGTAAGTTCAACTGCAAAATGGAGGAAATAATAATGCCATCTGTCCGAATTTAGGTATCATCTCCAAGTTAGTATAACGTGGTATAATGCTTCGAAGAACATTAAGTGTCAAATGATATCAAGGAAAGCTTTCCATTTAAATAATACTTTTATTATACTTGTAGCGCTTTTTCGGGATTTATTGCTACCTGGAATAGTTTCGTACCTGTTAATTTTGTTTTTTCCGCTACTTGCCTCGTTGCGAATAGCCAGTCTGGCGTTGATCTGTTTGTTCGGAAGGTTACTTACGAATCGTTCTTTCTTTCTTAATTTTCTTTTTTATTATATTCTGTCGATGGTGTAAAGTAGTGACATTCCTCTCAAGTTATTGCAGTTGTTTCTTTTCTATGTGCTGGGGTAGTAATGCTTGCTTCAGTTTTCCATGGTAAGTAACGTTCAGCGTGGCAAAATTATCCTTTCATTTCCCATTTCTGGTGTTAACCCGTATATATATGCTTGGTGTCTTATCAATTTTGAGTTTATGTTGACGTTTGTGTTTTTCATTTTTCCTACATTTTTCACGACTTTTTCCATGCCGTACATCATATCACCTCTTCACGAATATATCTCTTTCAATGCACTCTTTTTTACTGGGAGTAAATTGAATGTAGAACTTTCTTTTTTGCTGGACATTCCTCGGGTATTTTTGTGAATATCACAACGGAATAGTTGAAAATCAAATCACCTGCCTCTTCTACTTAAAAATAATTCTTTCATATTTTCAGGAAAAAATTTAAACCTAAACATTACTATTCAATTTTTATTATTTATTATTCTTAAGAGCATAGCCGTATCTAACAATTCCTACAAGAACATATGCGACAGAGTGCGTTATTGCAAACTGCTCACGTATTGGTTGAGTTCTCGGGCACGCCAGAAGAAGAGGCTTAATCCATTAGGCTTTATGGAGCGACTTTCCTGCTAGAGTTGCAATTCGTATGAGCCATATACGAGTGATTATTGTGTTTGAGCTTTTCGTACAGCGGGATATGCGAGCGGAATATTGCAGGGCATCGATTCAAGAGTTATATCGAACCGCATCGTGCACGTTCTACTTTATCGCGTCAGTTGCATAGTTCACGTGAATAGCAACGGTTTTCAGCAAAATTTATCGCTACTAAATAGTCCTCGTCGCGTTTCTGTTACTTGTATTGCTGGAATTATTGTAAATATCGAGTGAGACATTATCTGCCATTACATTCAACATTCTATGATTTTTTTAGATACACGTTCAGCATACTAGAAGTATGATTGATGATGTTATCAATATGGCTCTCCGTAAATGTTCTTTTATTCATGTTTATATAAAATATTCTGGGAAAGTAACAAATATTAACAATTGATTTAATACGCATACATATGATTTAAATTTGTTATTGACACGTAAATAATTCATCTTTTGAAATATTTGCTGAAAATATCCTAAATGGAAATCGATAGGACCGCTTTCGGCAAGAGGAAAAGGAAATTTCAAATTAGCTCTCTTTTCTCTTTAATCCACTTTAATAATAACTGGCATAAATGGGAGAAAAGTAACTGGGAAGAGGGGACACAGACCGGGTGAATAGGGTGGGTTGTCAATCACCATTTCGAACCAAAGCCAAGGCACTACTGAAGTGTGAGACGGTTGTCCCGGCGGAGCAAAAGATTTTCTTCATTCAAATGCTCCCGTTTTCCGCAATTTCTGGCTTCAGCTTGTGATGCCTCGTATGTTCCCGTTGTTGTTTTTCTATTTTTTAAGGTGCACAACTCCATGACGATAGCAGAAAACTGTCGTTATAATTCTTCCGGCCGACGGAACAGTTTTTGCCTTTTTGGAGGCGATTCTGTCTTCCAAGTCCTCTGTTTCGACTGTACTTTGGTTTCAGGAGCGCACTGGTGTATCCAAGGTTCATCTACAGTTATTAATCGGGGTCAAAACTCCGATGTATTTTTGCTTCAACAGTCCACATCCAAATGCGCTCTTGATCTTGAGTGAGCAAGCGCGGCACCCAACACACGGTTAACTTCTGCATGCCCAAATCTTCGATCAATATTTCAACGTTCTTCTAAGATGCCCAGAGGGCCTGCTATCTTTCTAACCTGAATTCGACGTTGATCTAACGCCATTTGATGAACTTTTCCAATATTGTCCGTACTATTTTTAGTCGTCCTCAACGTTCAACGCCAACCAAACAGGTACGGCTACTTTTAATTCCTCTGCCCAAAATTCCACCGTGACAAATGGTAGTGCAAAATTCCTGTAGACGGCGTCCATCTCAGTTTCAATTTGTGGAGTATCCGCAATTGCATTACCAGAATATTTTCAACAAGTAGCGCCATCTTCATGTTGAGGCTTGAAACTGTTTATTTTTTCTATTTATAGAACGACAGCATCGGATTAGTCGTTGTGGGTAGTCATACAAGGTTCTTTTGATTAATACTTTGAACTTCTAACATGTAGCAGCTGTAATAATACTAAATCTTAAACCGAAGTATGAAAAAGTTTTATCGTCAACCTTATCGCAGAAAAAAATTGACTGGACTGGAACTAACTCCGATCGATCGCTTGAATAAAATTGTATCCTTAAACTAAAAATTATCCCGGACTACATTACATACTGTGAGAACCCCCCCTCTTTTAATCATAAGTAAGGAAACTATTTGCTTTCAATTTTAGATTGATTAGATCATTCGAAAAACCCTCCTTTCATCCAGTGACTAGGTCATTGATCTCGAACTTACGTCGCTAAGTCCTACGTGATAAAACAAAATTTTTTTAGAGGCGACAAAAATATGTGTGGCGTTTCTCCCCTGTCACTCTCTTATCCACAAGCGACAATCTATTAAACTTGACCTACACCTACAAAGGTTATCATCCCCTCGGCAAAACGATTTTTAGACTAACCATCGTTACACGAAGTTGACGAACAAATACTACCAGGTATTATCAAAAATGTGAAGCAGAACCGTATTAGACACTTTTTTATTTGAAAACTTACACAAGATAAAATTATTCAATAGGAACATACTCTTTGTGGATTTGCCCTCTGCTCTTACTTGCTTATTATTATTATATTTCATGCTTATATCTGAGACACCTGTATGTAGCGAAGCACGATTTAAAATGTTAAGAATGAAAATTCAATTTTTATTCATTTAGAAAAAATCTACTTGTTTCTTTACAAATTGAAAAAAAAATCTAATTTAATCTTTATTTTTGTTTTATTGTTGGCCAAATGTTTAATTTTAATTAACTAATAGAAGTCCTTTCCAATCTTGAAATCCTTGCGAACCCGCATCCACCTGATTCCAAACAGCAGGTAGCGAAATTTATTTAAGAGATGGTCCAAATGATTTTACTGGATGTTATAATGGACTGTTTATGCAGAAGATGCAAACAAAGTATTTTAATTTAATTTTTTTCTCGAGGAAATCTTATGTTAGATGTTGTCGAAAGAAAGTTTCTTGATTATTTTTTCTCATCTCCATCCACAGATTATTAAATTGAATAATTCAAATAAAACCTTGCGATACCATAGGGAAGTACTCTCCTCGATGTAAACAGAGAGAACCTGTCGGATAACAAATGAAAATTGTTTGGAGTCAATGAAATTGTTTCGTATATTTATTGACGGGGAAATATGCGCACTGCAGTACCATCGGATTGCAATTTCGAACCAGTAATTTTCGAGTGGAGCATCGCTTAAATTCGTATTTAGTGAGTTACGGAATGTGCATATTTTAACTATTTTTGCAACTCGAAACCAATTAACAAATCAAATAATTCTAACCTTTGCGTACTTAATGGGTGATATGTTTCAATAAGTAACAATAAATTTTATCTCAATTTAACACGCTATGAAAAATAATCTCATTTCAATCTTAATTTAATCTGTCCATTTTTGAGAGAGATTGATGTTATAATGCAAATTAGCATAGAGCCGGGGGAGAGTCGTATTTATAAATAACTGTATACTGGAAGAATACGTAAATAAATTCGATTGATTTATCTGTCGAAGGAGACGATAGATATTCCACGTTCTATGTTATTATTTTCTATTTCCCGATAGACTATCGGACAAGCAATAGTAAAGAGCGAATTTCAGAAAATATCCGGACGCAGACCAAAAAATTATGCATGAGTCTATTAGGTGGCCGAAAAGGATAGAGAACGTCGTCGACTGAATAAAAAATCGCCGAAATTCATTGCGATTTAGAGAAGGGTATCCGTCGCCACTATAACAATATTTTTTCGGATAAAATCACAAAACCTTATGCTTTGTAAATGGAATATTTTCACAATCCGATCGATTACTTAATATAAAACCAGCGGCAATGTAGAAAACAGACGAAAATAAGCGTGTACCTCCGTTGATGGCATTCCGAACATACGAAAATGATATCCTCTTTCAAGTGAGAATGGGTGTAGGGAATATAACAGGAATGGTTGAGACGTAGCCCAGAGGCTTCACCCTAATGGCAGCAAGATCATCCAGCATGATTTTTCCAATTGTCACCAGCGCAGAACACTTGCAGTTGAACTGTTCCACACAGTCACGCTCAGTTGAAAGGGATGTTCTATGCAAAAACCGTCATGCTTCCATCTTCCTAGTCTCCTCTGTCCGCTTCTTTATTGCCAAGATTTCCATTGTGGCGTCTCAGTGATATTATTTGTTTCAGAGGCTAAAGATAAAGCTCTGTGGCAGTGTATTTAATTGCTGTTATAACTGCTGGCACATTTATTTGCTGTGATTAAGCAAGTTAACATTTGTTACCATAATCTTGTGAGTGAATGAAATGGAGATTTCTTCCTGAAATATTTTGGACTTCGCCCCTAATTGCCACGATCATTTTAAGTGAGGTTTCTTTGACTATACTCCTGTTCCTGTACTTTTGTTGGTTTGTGACACTCTTAACCTTAATAGTAGAAGCAAAGTTTCTTTATTTCTGCTGCCTTTCTCTTACTATAGTGACTGTAGTTTAAAACTAACCTATATAACCTTAATTAATTATATCTTTTTTGCAATTGCCTAATCCTTCGACAAAATAATTATAATTAACGTTTTTCTTAGGTAAATACATCCTGTTAGAATCAATTACACCATTTTAAGACCTGGTTTCCTGTAGTAAATATAAATGGTCTTTATTACGAAGTATACTAATCCTATTAGGTTTCTTTTCCTCAACTAGATTGTGAAATCCTTCATTCCTTTCATTCCTTCATTCCTTCTAGTCTACAAAGAACCTGTTGTGGTGCAGCGCGATTTCTCTGGAAACTGTAAGTTTAAAATTTCACTATTTTTATTTTTATTATTTCACTAAACACTTTAAATTGGCATTCAATAGCATCTCTTATAAACACAATTTTTTCGGTGAAGTCCGGAAGTAACTTACCCACTAAGCGCTCCGTTCGAGCTGGCGTTTCTCATGAAACACTATTGGGTCCTAAACTCTTCCTTGTAAACACGAGCAATATCCCAAGCTATATACTGCCAGACCGCAAACGAATGCAGATTCCGTGGTGGAATAGTTGAGAGAATTAAGGAGACCGGAACCAAATAGGAAAGTGTTGGGCGATACGACCCTTTCATGAAGTTTGAGAAAAGATTGACCTAACATTGATCACGCGAATCAAAAATTCTACCTCAAAAGAATCTCTTTAATATCGTATCTACATCGGAAGAGAGCTATGGATCAAGGACCAAATTAATAGTATATAAAGTTTAAAGACCTACCATGACCTATGGAGCAATCATTTTAGAGAGACTTCAGAACAAGGTACTGAGTTATTCCTGCAACGCAATGGTTCGTGAGGAACCAGCAGTTTTGCGACGACCTGGAAGAACTAAAACTCACTGATTTTCTCCGTAAGTTGTACTTGAGATCCTGGAAGCGGATGTAAATCTCCGAAAATCCTCTGGTGAGAAAAGTGACATAAACCCATCAGGAGCTAAAAGTTGTTGGGGTCTAGCTCTGTAAGAAAAAATGGATCAAGGCAATCGCTCCTGTCTTCCTACTCTTGCAACGAACCAATCCTTTCATCTAGTTCTTGTTGAAACACAAAAAAAATACTGTTTAATAATATTAATAATCACAGTATACTAAGGTCCAACAGTTTTCACCAGTCTAAGGACACATGCACACAATACTAATTATAAGAAGCAGAGCAAAATTTGTATGAGAATGACTTAAATATAATATTTAGACAAAAACATGAAAGCAAATAATCAATATATCGCAGATTTAACTCCAGCTGTGGGATAGAAGTAGAAAGGAAGTACATGCCCCGAAGTTCTGTTTGGCACATAAAAATTTAGTTGGGAAAGTAAATAAGGACAATCAATAATGTTGTTAGCTAGTTTGTACAAAATAGTTACCGATTGTGTCGTTCTTCTGTGTTCCAAAGAAGTCGTCCCGAATCTACTCCGAAGCATAGCATTCTCTAAACCACGCCGTGGGTAAGATCGGCTACACATGTAAGCCGAATACTTTATAAAACGTCTCTGCACATTTCTATATAATCGTGTTATATATATCCTATATGAATAAAATGCAAACAACAATCATTTCAACGTGTCAATATTGAAAAGCTCGGACGATTACGCAATACAAAGCCTGGCAGTTTAAGGACTGCTTTCGTAATTCATTCCACGTGCGGGACAAAGCTCAGTGCGCTGTCAAATATGACACACATATGAATTGATGGAGTATGGGAATAGTATACGACTCTGTTTACCCCAAAAAGAGATCCATCTGCATTTTGTAATATTTATTTCGAAAGAATTTTTGCGACATCATTGCAATGCGTCCTCATCACTGGCTGAAAATATTTTCACGTCATCAGCAAATAATAACCGGTGACAATTGTTTGAATTGGCCAGGCCATTAATTAATATTAAAAAGTGTGAGGGTCCGAGATGCGACCCTTGCGGTGCCTCGCTTGTAGCATTAAATAGAGACGATCTATAACTTAGATGCTCGATGTATTGAGTGATCGGAAAAATAATCCTGTAAATTCAGTATTACATTACCCACACCAGGAATGTTTAATTTCTCAAAATAGTACCATGAAAGAACCTTCCTTAAATCGGTAAATATTGCGTCGACCTGACCACGATCATTCATAACCTCAGAGATACCACTTCAAAAGGTGAAAGAGTTAGGTCAAATGGGGATTTTCACTTTTAGGTCCTTTTCTTAAAATAAGTGATTATGTAAATTGTACGTCGGTAGTCCCAGTTTACTTAATAACAGGCTGTAGGAAATGTACATACTTCTGAAGCTTAATTTAATAATTAAATTGCCTTAAATTCTTATCTTTTAAGCAAGAGCAAGCAGAAACAGTTTCTTTTTCGACGCTAAATTGCGCTGCTTCTTTATTGACGTATACATGCAGGTGTACATGTGTGAAACGCTCTAAATCTGTTTAACTTCAAATATTCTTTCCTTGTAACGGGTTTAGTTTTACCTTAAGGCATCACACTATAGTATTCGTAGCATGGAAGAGACCTCGATTACAGCAGCGTGGTATTTGAGAAAATCGTTCGTAAATTCGAAATCCTATATATGTACAATACGTAGCATCGAAGTACACAGAAGCGAGCAGTTTATTGCTTCAGCAAATCGATTGTATATAAGACTTAGCAGAACAGAGCAAACAGATGGCGATGCAATATACCTGAGGTGAGTGACAAGGTTGGGTTGCAATCACTTTTGAAGTATATTGTGATTTTACGGCGACGATCGCCGATAGAAAAGTCTGCTAACATACCAAACGAAATACGTACACTTACGCACTGCCGCATACGTATGTGTACACACAATACAAAAACAATTCCGGAAAACAATGGCGCGCGTACACTTATTGCTTTCTTCCGTTGTATGCGTGTACACACATTTCCCCAATGCAAACAAAATGGAGAAGAAGATTGGAACAGTATTTTTTCATAACACTTTACTTTGTTACTGATTGCAGTGATAATTTTCTCAGGCACGCCTACTGAAAATTATCAGAGATGCAATGCTTACTCTTAAATAAAGTGATTTTGCGAAAGTAGAGCTGTTTCTGTATTACATACTGTAATAATTGTTTGTCGGCATGCGTTAAGGCTCGAAATGCACAGCTGTCCAAGACACCAATTACAAAGTGTCGTATTTCGGAAGTCTGCTGCTTATCATTATAACCGTGCATCCTTAAGCTGCTAATTTAAGCAAGCAGCAATTAAATCTTTTTCGTAATTCAGAAGATAAGTCTTATATTTCTGTACGAATCCATACTCTGAGGTTTCCTAATGCAATAGTGCACACTTCAATTTTTAATATTGGACAAAACTTTTTACCGATTTATAACTTCTGGTCTAATTTATAGACATGGTCGCAATCTTGATATATTTAAAGAATTTATGAGGAAAAAGACCCAATCTGTTATCTTAGCTTATGATAACTTCATTTAATCGTTAATGATTTCTAACTAAGGTAAGACACTAAGTAAAATATGCTGTTTGCAGCACATTAACACAATATATTTGTCGTTATGAAGAATTCTGATTTACACATGTTCTATTCTTTGTGACATATTCTTTATAATATATGAAAATTCTTAAATGAATACACCTGAGTCACCTTATAACGAAACGTAAACGTGGTATGAAAGAAAAACCACCGTGTTCGTATGATGCTAAAATTTGTAGGTTACCGAAATAACATTCACACAAAAATATTAAATAACAATAAAATGAAAATGCAAGTAATACAGTATAAAATCATTTGATTTCGAAGGAAATTAAATAAATTTATAGCAGTTATTGCGACGAAAGAGAGCATTATTATAGAAGAAAGGAGCAGCAACAGTTACTCAAGAAATTGTATTGATGTCGTTATATCTCCGTGAAATGGTGAAGTACCTTGTTTTCCCAGAAAAATAAGTGCTCAGCAAAAATATGAGAATGAAATCAAGCCCTAGAAGAACAAGTAATAAGTAATCTCATTCCATACCTTCGCTGCTTACTGTATATACGTAGGTAATCGCGTGAAAATTTTCCACAAAATTTTCTCCACTTCGACTCGACGCGGCGCCACGGATTTAGAAAATTGAGTAATCTTTTGTTGTATATAAGTTATACTCCGACGAAGAGGATGCGGCGACGAACTTTCGATATTTTGCATGTTATAAGGGGTTCCTAAACAAGAAAAGTTTTATCTGTCGTTATTCGTTGACATAACGGCAGATATTTTACATTATATCGGGATAAGTGTACTATTGAAAGTTCTTAAGGAAATCGCTTTGAATAACTTACGACCTTGAACAACAAACTTGTCTACTTAATCTTGTGTGTAAATTCCGAAACTTTCTGACACTTCCAGTTAAAAGGATAAGTCGAAAACTAATCTTTATAAAAAAATCTATCGTGATATTATGCGCGCATGATCTACGTTCTTTTTTATCACAAATTAAGTTTTTTTTTTTCAAACCTTTTCCCTTCCTGGATCTATTGTTAGAGTTAACTCGTTGAAGTTTTGTCATGGGTAGTTTGTATTTACTGAATTGGTATTCAACGTGATAAAATGGGCAATGATTCTAATACCTAATTATTAAAAAAAAATACATGTTGACAAGCAACAACACACTCCGCACCACATAAGCTTAATGGGCTAATCTGGGACAGCTATTTCAGGGATACGTCGATCGTCATTTTCAATCAAAGACCGAACGGTAACATTTTGCAAGAATTATGAAAATTTTGGTGAAAATTATTCTGAATATGTTTAAATAAATTCTTTTAAAAATCCCGGAAAATAGTATTTTTATTATGAAAAATCTGCCATTTGAATAGAGACGGAATCTTAACTCGTCAGAGATAATAACATTCTGCGAATCTCCAATACCAATAACCATGTTCCCTAGCAAACGCTGAACGAGTTACATGATGTTTTCTAGTGAGTAGTGGTGCTTCTGCAGGAACGTGAGTCCGCTTATTATCTTCACGAAGGCGGTTTCTTACCCTTTGAAGTGAAATTTGCACATCTCTGGTAACCAACATCTCCCTTTGTAGCAATCGAGCAGTGTCCAGTACGGAGTGCTGTTAGGCTCAAAAAGCGATCATCTCAGACCGATGTCAGGTCTGTCACAGCCTCGTACAGGCCTTCTGTCAACACCCTCAGTTTTTTTATGTTTTTGTTCCAACCTAACAATTGTGGAATGGTTAACATCAAGGACTCTGGTCACATAATGCTGTACTCGGGCATCTCCTTCGTAAGTTAGACGATAGCTACCACATTGAGAAACATTCATCATGTCAAATTTAAACGCACAAATGACAATATATACCGATTTTTCGTACGTTAAAGGGAAATTTGCCCACAAAATTTCATTGATAATGATGTTTGCAGATAAGTAAATAAGAGCTGTTCCTACATGAAACCAACCTAGTATGTTACCTTCATATGCTTTCTTTGTGGAAGAACACCGATTTTTCAGGGTGATGCTATAATTTTTGTGGGGAATGTAGTAGTAAGAGTAAATCCTTTGTATCGCAATATATCATAAGTCTTGTCGTAACTAATAAGCAAGACTCATCACGATCCGATCTGAAATTAATTAAAACAAAAAATGATTTAGTCTAGTTGAAACTAAAACGACTCTCAAGTTACGTGTTTAATCCGAATTTAAGGAGTTGAGATACTAAAATCTTCTTTTAAAGAATTTGAGTTTCCGGGTTGAAACCGCGTCGTAATTGCATGAGAATGCCGACGTTTCGCTCTCAATTGCAAGGAGCAGCCCAAAAGAAGCTCCATGCAATTGAAAGCGAAACGTCGGGATTCTCATGCAATTACGACGCGGTTTCAACCCTGAGACCCAAATTCTTTAAAAGAAAACAACGACCGCGGAAGTCTACAACAATATATATTGGAATCTTCTTTATATTGCATTTCTCTTCACTATATTTTAATAAAGTGTAAAGTATAAAGTTTGTTAGCCAGTAGTTGCTGCATTGGCATATTATCTACATTTTCCCCACAAGGTATTCCTTTGTTGTACATATGAATGCAGTAGCTTCAAGGATACCCGAGCTCATGGAAAATGTATACATTCTTGGAATACTATCCCATTTGTAATGTATAAATCAATCAGAAGACTGTTCATGTTAAAACAATGGGGTATATAGAAAAACCTGCGGCCCGGCGATTTGCCAATTCCATTAACACACCAATTATGTAAAACGTTCCAAGTCAATAAACGTAAATTTTGTTTTAGGTCGTGCGACTATGCCGTTTACAGAGTGCGCCGCTTTCCGTCGAGCAAGTCTGCTCTTTAAAAGGCACACTTCGAATTTAATTTTTCGAACAATTTGCATTCGATATTTTTACGCCCGAAGCAAATCCACTCCCCTACCAGGTTCCGTTCGTCAGGATATAAACCAGGCAGAGCGAGTGCACTGTTTACCGATATATATCCGGCGAAGTTTCAATTAATACTCGACAAGCCGATGGGAAACAACGCAGCTCTGAGTGAAATGCTTAAGCACTAGACTCTTGTGGATCCTAGCTAGATCAACTTATATTTATTTTTTCAAACTTTTGAGCTTTTAATGTCAACACATTGTTGCATGCCAGATCACTAATTGTAAGATCAATCAACAGCATGAACTGTTATTACATTTTGGCAGAGTTGATGTAAAAATCATTCCTATTACAGTCACACAAGTGTATTTTGATTTTAATAAATACCAATGTTGCACAGTATTTATTGTTCTCAAGATAGGGACTTATTTATTATTCGTTTGTTAAATGTTGATTTTTGTAACGCTATTTGTACTACTAGTATTAAGTAAAAATCAAAAGTTTGTTAAAGCTCCTTCATGTTAATAGAAAGAACTTGGCTCTGTAGTTCCAATGCGGTAAAATTCCTTGCGAATGTGCGAACTGTATTCAGTAACATGTTAGAAAAACTGTATAGGGAGCAGAGATAACAGTTGTTCTGGATTACTTTGTAATTGACGAAATGTGGTTTCATCGCTTTGATGCTGCCTCTTAACTCCAAACGAAAAAAGTACAATACCAGAACTTCGGTACAAATCATTTTATTGTTTTTCAAAATATTATCCATTAAGATTGATACACTTTTGCACGAGTTTGAACTAATTCACGAAACATATTTTCCACTCTGATGATCTCTATATATGTTTTGTTTAACGTTCCGGAATAAACAGAAGTCGTCAAGCGATGAATCAAGTGAATACGAACACAAAACTCATCACTGACAGAATCACAACCACGACGAAATGCTGCAAACTAGTAGTAAACAGTCTCTTCTGTTGGCACTTCACTACCAAAAGTTGAACGAAGCGGGTCGAGGCATTGTTGTTGTGTTAGACTTTTACTTAAATCGTAAGAAATCATCCAACGAAAACCTTCACGTGAAATTTCCATTTCTCCACAAAATTATTTTTTTAGACGCTAACTGTAAACAAACTATTCTGTGCTATCATGGCTTCAACAATAATAAATGCCAAATTTTACGAAAATAATAATGTAAATCCCAATATTGGCAACTAGAGGTCGTTTGTAAAAACTTAAAACGGATGCCCTTCTGGTATGTAAAAGCGCGTCTTATAATAAATGCAAAATAGTGTACAATTTATTAATTAGTTTCATTTCAAAAGCGGAATGAAGCGGAACAAAAAAATTATATTTAAGTAAAGATTTCAAGAGCATTTCGTTTATCATCTCGACAGTACACCCACCATTCTGCTAGGATTGATATATAAAATTGCTTCATCCTTTCCGACTTAATTTACTTGATAACATACTAAATTTGATGTCATTTAGTGGAATCAATCAACATAAACAACCATGTACACACTTAAAATTTTGTACTTTCATTCAACAAAAGGTGTGATTGATTGGTAACAAAATGACCACTAACTTTTTTGATTTTTAATAATTTCTTAGCTAAGACTCTTATTTGTATTTCGTAGCACAAAGCTATCTCAGGTCGTACGGTTCTGTGATAATAAAAGCAGTAAAATTAATTAATACAAGAATTGATTTAAAATATTAACAGAGTTGTATTACAAACAATAACGAGATGAGATAAATTACATTCAACAACAATAAATTTAAAACAACTAAGAAAGGTTGCGAAAATAAGATTTGATGTGCAAAAAATGGAGCTCCTGAAAGTAAGATAAAACCAAATACTTAAAAATAATTACATTGAATGATTTTTTTATAGCAATAACACATTTAAACAATTTAAAGCAAAAGATTAATAAGTAATAAATATGAATATAGAAAGACAACCATAAATAACGTACAATTTGACCTGATTCGTCTTCTTAGCGGACAATGATGACCCTGGCATGCCGCTCCCAAGCATTTCCTTATAACACTTATATTAGTTATAGAAGGCGCTATATAACCACTATCAAGACTGTAGTTAACGCCTTTCTCCTCGTCGGGCATATAGCGACTTGTATGCGTTGTAACTATGGTGCAGTTACTGTAACACTTATTTTCGTGGCTTCCTTGGGCACTATAATACTTTAATACATATTCTCTAGCGAGGATAACAGAGATAATTACCCTTTACCTCCTTTTCTCGGCAATTGGGGTTTGTTACAGCCAACTGCTATTATTTTAGGACGCTGATCACATGTCCGCTCTCTTCATGTTGGGGATGATATCGCTCTCATTTTGCGGGTTTTTCCCCAGAATATCGTCACTCTCGTCATCTTGCACCAGTAATTTAACCGAAACAAACACTCCACACCATATATGAGGATATTGTGGGAAACTACTTAGCAAAATATGCGCTAGCTATATACAGGGATGAGTAAAATAATAGTACATTCTTAGAATAAATATATTCGGTAAAATATATGAATGAAATCAATTTGTCGGGTAGCAATAAATAAATATAAATTAAAATTAATACTGGGCAGAGGCGTCTCGTTACATGATGAGCATAATTTTAAGAATCTAAGTTTACATTTCTCAATAAATTATTTATTTGCTAAAAGAACAATCCAGATTCAGATTTTCTTAAATCTTCTTTACTCACTTCAAAAAGTAAATCAAAATTAGCCCCTTTGCAAATTGCAAAATACTTATTTGCGGTTATCTTCGCTAACTTTAATATCGTGTTTTAGAATATGGTTTGCAATTTCCAAAGCGGCTGCCTTTCATTCAGTTTTTGAAGTGAGTAAGAAGATTTGCAAGATCTGAATGTGGAGTTGAGCAGAGTTTGGAATACTTTAATTTAGTTTGATGAAGTTGGCTAATAATTGGTTATATCCTGTTGTACAGGGCGATTCATCTATGGGGGCTTTTCAAAACGGCTTTTTCTGTTATAAAGATTGTGGATTTAGTATTGTATTAACATCAACAGGCTGCCTCATTACTTCGTACCTATCTAATGGAAGATGGTATATATTATCATCTTTGGAATCCTCATTAGATCCTGAGGCAAAGTGTAATAAAGTGCTATTGTCCTAAAACTAATCGTTTCACACAAAAGGACTTCTTATGCACGCTATTATGTGGTTCTGAATAGCTAATGAGTTATGCGTAATACTGCGTTGAGTTGGCGTGACGTATTTTTGTTAGGTCATTTTCTTTACGTGAAGAAACCTACATATCCATTATTTTACCTTAAAATTTTTCATAAAATTTCCCCGTTAGCAATTTTTGATGCTAAACTACTGTCGATATTTATTTTATCAGGATGTCACAGAAATAAGTAAGCAATTTAACAGAATTTAACACGGATTTCAAAAGTGCGAAAATATATAGCATGTTTTATTTTTTTTAATACATCTTCAAGTAGCTACGAAGTTACAAGACAGCCTATAGGTTATAATTTAAAATCATCCCTCCAATCCGACCTCGCAACAAGAAAGACTGTTTTGAGAAATTTCCATATTCAGTAGCAAAATCTTTCGAGCCGGTGGAAATAACTCACTCGGTATATTTTGTGTATTAGTGAACGTATTTCCAACTTATGTCTACCACATCTACTGTTTAATCTTGTTTTATTTCACTTAGTTATGCAATTTTATAAAACTTTTATACCAAATAACAATATTAAAGTATCAAACCAAAACTTTAGTAAATGTCTTCTATGAAGTTTTTAATTTCCGCGGTAATTACTTTCGATACTTTAGTGCGTAAACCTCTAATATTTTCTCCAGTCAACCGAAATAAATTTAGACAAGTTTCAATTAATATTCGGTTCAGTAAACGCAACGCAACACAATACAGTTCGCCTCAACCATGTAATTTACTATAGCGGGAACGCTTCGTTAAACCCGAACAAACATAAATTGTTGTCTACGCGCTCTTTTAATTAAATAAATGTGGTAGTGCCGCTACTATGTAGTCGTGATACGGCGCTCGCGTTTCTTGCTACTACCGTTCTGAACTGTCGTACTGTATTCCTCTATATATTATATATTATTACGCCATTGCAATAATATTACTATAATTAAGAGGGTTGTAACAAGAAGTTCGTGACCTGGCGTCGTTGTAGGCGATGTAAACCTTTAACTGTGCGAGATCGTTAAATTTGCGAAAACTTTCTCTTAATCGCTTCAGAAAATGTAAGTTCACGCGATATAATCGCAAACGAAAGGGTAATCCGTGATTTATATTATCTTAAGGGGAAGGCTCTCCAAGTGGTTTTGCTCCGCAGCGGAATTTCGCACTGTTACGAAGCTGAAGTGGTTACCAAGCTTCGTATGATCGAAACTTGATACTCACCTACAAAACTGATGACGCTTAATTAACTACAATAATACATTAATTTGAAATGTTAATACGAAACGACGTTGAAATTAGCTTAATTCCCCTTCTATATGGAATTAGGTTAAGACTTTAACATGCGGGACAATTATATTATATGTATAAGCCAGTGTACCATTTATATCTTTTAATTGAACACAGGCACTTGCAAATTAAGAAAAAAAAACGGGAAAATACAAAGTCACACTGTTATTAAGGCACGTATTGATGGTATTTCACAAAACAGAGCACAAGAAGAAATGAAAATCGGTACTGGAGTATAGCGCCGCTAATATTGTAGCACTGACGTCGGCAGCTTTAGCTATAAGTGCATTGCTTTCATCAAACTAAACTAGAATCGACAGTAATTTTGGTGCTATATTTTATGCAGAATAAATGCTAATTTCAATTTGTTTCTTTGCTGACCCTTTTTAATTGCAGCTGAAATACACGTAAGCGGTTAGAAGACGAAATAGAGAACGGCAAGCTATGTTTCTTCATGCCGAAGCACATTCATCGAAAATTTAAGAAAAGTTCGGGTTTATTACTACCAGTAGTATGAGCAGCTGACCGCGTACAATCCAAAATTAATTATTAACAGAAGAGATCTTCCAATAAGTGCTAAGTATTAACGGTATATACCGTTCGCTCCACTAAAAATGAGCCGATTTCTATAGGCGTCAACTTTTATTTCTTGGACGCTTAAATGCATCTTAATTTGCCGACAAAATGAGAGACACAAGAATTACTCTTGTCTTTGTCATCCCTCATGTCTAAAACTGCAAATAAGAAGAAAAAAATTGAAAATTTGATTTGAATTGAAGCAAACGAAAGATAATTTTCTCGTAAAAGGACGTGTAATTGTCAGAAAATTTAATACGACAGAATAAAGAAACGAAAGATCTGTTGTGGGCTACTGGACTCTGACTCCGTTAAAATATATCCCCCAAGCAGTAAAAAAATTGGCTTGTTTCAGGATTATTCTGTAAATATAACATTAACAGTATTTGTTCCAGCAAATCAACATGGGGTCACATGAAATGAAATAGAAAAACTAACAAATTGCGCCAATATTTCTGCTTATCTAATAATGAAACTGCAACAGGTTGGGCCTGAAAAACAACAAAAGAATACTGTTGAAGGTGTATCAAGAACTACTCTACTGCATTTGGGACTAGTTGCTTGGTTACTAAATAGCTCCTATGTATAAAGTGTACTAATAGCAATCGGTATTATTTGTTTACTCATGTAGTAATGTTAACAGCTCTTCTACTGTCGTACTATCATGTGAAACATTAGCTTTACCCAGCGCCTCCACCAGAATTGCTGACATTCGGGAATTTCTTCTATAAAATCCATCGAATTAAAAATTATTTACCAAATGTAATTATTGGCCCATTAGATGGTTTCGAAATTGGATTTTTGCTTTAGTAGAGCATTCTATTAATCGATAAGATATGTTTGTGGTATTCAGGCAAAGTAGCGAATATATATTTGAATTCACTCAGGTGGTTTTTTGATCACCACCAGAGTACGTAAGGGACTTAGTGATGTTAATGTGTGCAAAATCTAAAGCAATAACTTAACAAAAAGATTATTAAATGTACCCAGATGTTGTTACATTGATAAACGTTATTGCTGCGAAATTCTACGTAAAATGGACGCTTATATACATATGTAAATGTGTAATTATCATTTCTGCTTCTCATATTGTAAATGAATGTACTTACACAATGTGCGTTCATCCAACGTACATACTTCAGTTAAATACGCACATTGCTAAAATACACAATCGATACTTTTATGACCGTAATGACTGTGTAAATGCGGGCAACACAGTAAGTCCATTTAAATTAGATCATGTAAATGTCCGGACACTTGATATGTATCTCATGCCGCGCCGGGACAACAACGAACGCCACTGAAAACCTAGATACACATCCAATGATGTGGACAGTTGATGGTTATCAGGGAGTATTGTGCCGAAATGATTCTCGGATGATTTATGGTCGTACGTGTGACATACATACACGTAGACGCGCACACAATGACGTGAAGTAACGCCTCTTTCTCTGCGAATCCGGTTTTTTGTTCGAAAAAAGTTCTTTATTGTTGTTTACGTCCACAATCAATCTTCCTTATTATCGAATTAATACTGAAAAATATCAGTGCGATCTACTTGAATTGTAAATAGAGACGTAAAAAGAGATGTATTTCTTGTATATAAGAAATACATCTCTTTTTATGTCTCTAGTATATACCTACTTATAACATGCATCAAGAGAAGACTTGCGATATTGTTATTAATACATCGTATATTAAAAAATCCCAGCGCTAGCGCAAACTAGAAACATATCACTTTTTCGGCAAATTGTTGGGATTTCACGGCTTAAATTACTTATTTGATGGTCGATTATCGCTTTATTGTTCCAGATAATACTTCTAGAAGGACGACATAAAGTTTGGCCATACTTCAATGATTCACCCTCCTTATAGCACGGGAAAAATGAATTACGTTAGCATTTTCAGTAACGCCGTTGGAATTTGTTGTCTATGTTCCAAAGCACATTAATCATTTTACAGATACTTTGGTTACTGTTCCCCAACACTTAACAGTTGAATAACGATCCGCAATTAGGGATTTGCTCCAGGAATTATTTATTCCTGTAAGATCGTCAAACTTGAACATGATATTACCCGATTCTTGTTAGCTGCAGTAATAGAAAAGTGCGCTCATGTATAATCGAGCCCGCTAGCGCGACTAGAAGCGTATTAAAATTCAACTTGAATGCATCAGTACCACGTGGACATTCTGTCCCTCCGATAGAACCACCTACAATCCATCATTTCATACGTAGAATAACTTACTGAGTTAAGTAACACGAAGCAGAATGTTTAGAAAATTAAGATTAGACAACCTCTACATGAGAAATAACACTTCCTACAAGTTTGCTCGACATCCTCCCATAAATCAGAGTTCACGAGACATAGTCAAGAGCGGTACATGATTGTGATTTTTGAATATGATAAAGATGAAGCTTTTGTCGTATATTTTAAATCACATATCTAAAATGATGTTAAACAGGTTCCCAAAAAGGTTTGTCCCTTTCTATCTTATGAAAAAAATTCTTCTGGTATACGGATTAGTTTACCAAAGGAAAAATAAAAATTACTAAACAAAAATAAAATGAATCAAGGTAATGTGCCTACTTAGTTTTCTCATACGTGATTGTGCATTACCTGTTCAACTTATCTCCAAGCAAAGATATTTTTTCCCAATGTGGTAAATTTCTAAATTAACGTCCATCCACAAGAAGAGAAATACGTTGTCAGTGGCGAATTATATCATTGGGAAATAATTTCGCGAAGGTATTTTAAACGTGCTTATACAAATACGTTTATCACCAATTTAAACATTATTAGCCAACGCTCTGTAGTTATCAATCCCAGCATTGTTATCGGCGCTCACGAATTAGCAAGTGGACGTTATTTATACGGGTTTTCCTAAGACATTCGACGAGCTGGATCAATGGGTGCTCCTATCAAAACCAAAAACTGCTGGATTTACCTCCGATTTTACATCTTCCTTCATATCGTCTACGTTGTATATAGAAGCTGATCTTTGCCGATTATTTGAAACTGTACATCGGAATAAATACTACATCTGTGCATTAATCTACAAAATCTAATGAATATTTTATAAACCTGGTCCTTACATAATTACTTAACTATCAGTACTTACCTTCCCCCGTAAAGTCAATTTAATTATCTATGATTATCTGTGTGACATCAACTTCTTTCAAAGATTTGGATGTTATTTCTGATTTTGTGTAACATTTACTAAACATGTGGAATCCAGAGCATTCCCCGCATTCAAAGCTCTTAGTTGTATGATTAGGAACAGCACATGGTCTGTCAATTGATAATATTCAAGGAAAATTCTTGAACTATCTCCATTTTCGCTACTTTGCCACTTCTCCACTGCAAGTATTTGATCACGCCATTCTATTGTGTCATTCTATTCATATTTAAACTTCATTTTCGTTTCTTCGTGGCGATGCAACCCAGTCCTTTGAAGCCCGGCTTCTCGCTACAAGAAATGCATTTGGCCGCGCTTAACCTCAGTCAATATTTGGCGGCTGAAGCTAATTCTGAAACTTTACCCGTGTCCAATATAAATAACGAGAAATCTTCAAACAAGAACCAGGTGATTAAAGAGAACCCCGCAGAATTAGTGACTCCGAATAGCGAATGTAGCGTCAAATCGGTTATCAGCGGTAAATCGCATAAGAAGAAAAAGAACGAAGAAAGCAACCAAGCGCCTCTGAATCCGATAATTAGTCGGATCATGGAGATGGGTTTCACGAGGAAGAGCGTTGAGAATGCCATAAAGGCATCAGGTGAGTGAAAATTATGCATTCGTGGTAAAACTCAATTCTTTAGCAAAGAAAATGATGTCATAATACAGAGTTGTCCAACATGAGGCCTGTGGGCCACTTCGACATTTCTTGCGACCGAAAAAAAAATTCTTCCTATTACAAATCACTGATAAAGTTGCATACGAAGTATTTTATGATGCTGCCCTCAGAACCGCAATTTTATTTACAGCGACCTTGGGCTATTCGAAGTTGGACAGCCCTACCATAATATATAATAAAGTTTTTTCGTAAGTCCAGTACTAACTAGATTATTTAAAATGCATTTTACTCAAAATTGCCACCTTCAGTAATATTTTGAATAAATAATAAATTGATGGTAAACATTGTCCTGCACTTAGATTGACACCTGCAAATAAGAGCTTTGTGTGAAGCACTCATATAGCTACATTAACCTAAAACAATTCTGCAGTACAAAACTTAAAAATAAGGTGCGGCAAAATCTTTTACAAGTTGAACATTTCCAACTTCATTACTCATTCTTTGCTTTATTCTCCTTCTAAATGGATCCACAGGAGTTACCTTAGAAGGTCTAGCCACTCCGGAAGTGGTCGTAGCATGGCTGCTGGAGCATCCAGAGATCACAGTTTCATATACGTAATCCCTGAGCTTGAGTTTCTTGAAGTTTGACACAATCAAGCAGATATCAGCGGTTTTTTGCCAAAATATCCTTGCTTCACAACATGGTTGCATACACGAATTCTTCCTCACCGCATTATGTTACTGAATAGTTACAAGTTGGGAGATGCTTACTACAAGCTACAAATAAATTCTTCTTATTAAAAACGTCCTCCAAAGTTGGTAGAAATCAGGAGGACTTTTTCTAAACATGAAACAAATTGTGGTCTATTATTGAACAAAGAAGGCCTGAGACGACTAGCAGAACCACGGGTATCTTCAAAGCAATCTACTTCCAGATATGTTGGAATTTCATAAAGAACTTACATGACTAAGCACGATGTTAGAAAAAGTAAGCTGAGAGTGGAAATGGTAACAGTAAAAGTAAATTGAGGCAAATAATATTCACTTGGCCATCTGCTTATATGTAGAAACTGAGCCAAAATTTGTTAAACGAAGAGAAACACTAGAAACCAAAAATGGAGAAAATCCCCAGACTTAGATCAAAGCGCATATTCTCTGCACCTATCTATCTCCAGAGTTGTCAAGAAGAGCAGGAAGATTTTTCAAATGGACATATGTTTACTTTGACATTTTACTTCTCACTTTGTCATAACCATAAATAGATAAAATATCGTTTTTGACATCCGGTTATTTGAAAGTAATTTCCTTGACGAACAGGACCCGGTTATTTCTGTCGTTTTACATCAATCATTTAAAGTACTTTGCAACAAATTTCGTTTCACTTACCTGAACTAATTTCATATAATGAAGCCGAACACGAATTCACAGACTTTATCCCTCTGACACAATTTATAGACTGGCCTTCCGAAAGGGCAGCAATTAAAAATTGTGTAAATTCTCAACCAAGACCTTTAGCAAGTTTTAATGGACATTACAGGGACAGACTCACAATTAATTCTACACGCAAAGAAAATCCCAACGGATAAAAGAGGAGAAAAGATGCTATCCGCTCACGAAGCCAACTTTTTGTCCAATGAGTGTGTTAAAATCGTTTAATGTAAAGAAAGAATCACTTTAGTTTCTAAATCCCGTTTATCGATCCCACGGTGATGGTATCGTGGTAACCAAGGCTGTTTTCATACAACGCCTGCGATTTAGGTTTGACCGCCTTCCGGTCCAGTTATCGAAGCTTTTCGTAATTTCCCTCGAGCTTAACATTTACGCTAATGCATTTGTAGAAAGCGAAATTCTCCAAAATTAACATTTTACAAATTTTACATTTGTTCCTCATTTACATGTTTCTCATATTGTTTCCCATTTACATGTTTGTTGAAAAATTATTACGAAGAAAATGAAAATCGCAATTTTCTTTAAAGCAAAATACTTT
>CACRWG010004427.1:0-37742 GCA_902654985.2 Oryctes borbonicus
ATTAGGCCAGAATAACTTTTTATTTATTTATTTTTGTCTTTTTTACCTGTACATACAATAAAATTGCATTTTGTTTTTAGTTTCATTTGTTTCTGTAACCTTTTCATGTTTTTTACTAACCAACCGAACTTCTCTGAACGGCAGTGTACATTACACCAAAGCATGCCTTTATAATATTAAATTAAATAAGACAGAAAACTTGTCATTTTTAGAGTAACTCGCACAATAACCTTCCATTATTTTTCTCGCTAATATTAAAAGAACGACTACTTTTAATATATTTGCAATTACACAACTATTTTCAATCTTATCCTGTGTATTTCTTCTAACGCAAAGTAAACAAAAAACAAACAGATCCGGCTACAAATAGCAAATAGCTTTCGATGGGTTCGCAACCTATAATATTACGTTTCCAATATCCACACGCTCGTCGTGTATAATTTTGCTCCGGATCACGTAAATCCACGGTTAATACGCAACCCGTGCGTGCAAACTGATCAACCGACCGAACCACGATTCTCGCCGTGGTGCTCTGTGGTCCATTAACCGACGCGAATCGCAAGTAGATCAATTTCAAATGGTGAAATTACGTCACGTACGTTACCATTTCTTTGACTTGCTTATTTTTATCAGTGTTCTGCGATCTAATATCTATCGGCTTGATTCGCTATGCAGAGTTAGCTTTGATGTAGGGATAGATCTAGTTTTCATCGGCTAGGAAGGTTTATTTTTATTTTTTTTAATGACGGTAGGATTAGATTAAGGCGAGGTAAAATAGAAGTTTGCGGTTTTCGCGATAAGGTCAAATTTACCGCGGTAAAGGAAATAAGTAGCTGTTTTTACGTTGAAACTGTCCGGTTTTATTTAGTGGATTTTAAAAGAAGAACTGTTTGTAGCAACATTTTCTAACAATAAACATATCTCAGCAACCAAATAACGCAGTTGATCTTTTAGCGTTTGTCTTAATACGTTAAACATATGGAAATTTGTGCATGCAGATGTTGAAGCTTTCAGGCATTTTTCAGAGATGATAAATTCATGTTCTTACAGCGATTGCAACGTTTCAATGAGTGAAATTCAAAGAGTTGAATAATAGATTAGATTTAGGGCGCCATTTAATCAAACAAATTAGAGATTGAAATACGGTTGATCGGGAGATACTTAGCTTGTATAAAGATGATCGTTATCTGGAATCACAAATTATAGGTTCTCAAGTATAATTTTTAAATGGATACAGTTAGTATAAATTGGTTCAATACAAATTGCCTAAAAGACAAGAACATAAGGACCTAAAGTGAGAGAAACTACCTAAGATGGTAGAAGGCAAACGAAGCGTGGACGCTACTGTATTTAATTAAGGAAACATTTGGCGGTAAGATTTAGGAAAATTCTGCATTAACAATAACCAAATATACTCAAAAATTTCAGAAATTTGCAAAATGTTTAAGGAAGCTTCAACAAACCGCCGTAAAGTACGTTTAACGTTTCAACAGGAATGCCGAAACTGCCAAAATTAAAACTATACCCAAAGAATAAAAAATGGGAGAAAGAAAAGAAGGAAACAGCGATGCATGATGACACCAATGACGTAAATAGATGATAAATAGCAATATTATATTAATTAGAAATTTATATCAATAAAAACTTAAGCCAACCGAACACAGTATTATCTGAATTAAATATTTATAATTAATTATAAATATTTTATAATTAATTATAAATATTTTATAATTAATTATAAATATTAATTAAGATTGCAACCGTTACATGATGTTGTAAAATAAACCATTTAAGGTGTTAGAGCATTGTTCTACAATAATGGGAAACCAAGTTTTTTTAGAGTCTAGCAGCAGTTTAAGCGTATAAAGCGTATTAATTGCTGCGATGATATGTTCACGCCGAAATCTTTTGCTCATCAGTCGTACAGCAATTCTGGTGTAATGAAGACTATGAATATTGGTATAAACAGATTCCATGCACAGTATAAACATTTTCTTGGTTTCTTGGACAAACTGGTTAGTCGGTTTCTTTCCAAACCAGTTGTAGTTAATTCCGCTTAACCAGCTTTATAGAGGAACGCTTTCTTCCGGCCCTGTTTAACTGTGGTTGAGATAATCGATTATTATGTTACCGTTTTCTGGATGATGTTTTCGTTAGTTTGTATTTTCACCTATTTATAAATGTGAATATATTTTTATTGTTACGCTTTGAAAAAAGATTTAAAATAAATCGAAAGCTCGGAGTAAAGAAAAAGTTTTTCTTTTTGGATAACTACAATTCACAGAAATTTATTTCCCATTGCCCTCGATATTTCTGCTCAGAATAAATATATTATTTGAAATCAAGAATTTATATGAAGCTGTTCTATATTTTCCAAAAAGAGAACGCGATTACATTTAAACTTTATTAATTCTAATCCAATCCTATTGTATTAAATTTTTCCATACGCGAGCTTTACATATCTGCAACCAGAGAGATAGACGCCACTTTGTGTAAGCAACAAATTTACAACTAATTCCCTACGAAGTTCGTACCTATCCGTGAAACGCCCGAACAATATTAGATACAAATGTCAAGGCGAGGATCATTGTTTAAGTGTTTTAACCTTAGCTTAATGTTTACCGTTTCTATTATTGTAGAATTTACACTCCCATTGTTAATCGATCTTCGTAGAACGATGAATCAATAAATATACATGGCCACGAACCAGTAGCTAACCTGTTGATAACGTTTTAACCTTTGCGCAGCTTATTTTAGATTCTATTTTAGTACTAAGACTCTTAACTGTTCTTAAAATAAGAATAGCCGTCCAAGGTGTAAATCATTTCGTCTCAAGTTTGAGTAATTTTTTATATTCGCTTCCCCTTGACAGATTGACGTTGAATCTCGTTCGAAAATGGAATGTGAATTATAGTATAACCGACAATTACTCCTCTTTATAGAACGATTGCTACCGAACTGATCGTCGTACATCATCAGACTTGACAGGTTCGGTTGTATGTTCTTTGTCCAGCGGACAATACAGAAGAAGCGGTTCGAAAAACTGCTTCGATCTGGCAGGTAGAGAAAAATGAAGTATTGAGCATGACCTATATATAAGGTGTTTAAAAACTACTTGAATCGCTTAAATAAGAACTTTGTCTAGTGACGAATTTGGAATTAAAATTCCGCAAGTATATTTCTGCGTTTTTATTATTTATAGCATTTAGTACCTTATTTTTAGTTTAAAATAGATTGTTGGGAAGAATTCTTGTTTAATTTTGAAAGAATATGTTGGAATATACAGCGTGTCCAGATAGTGTGTAATTTATAGAAAAAGTTATTAGGAAAAAAATATTCTGACCCAACATAAAATTATATTAAAATTTACAGGCTTTCTCACACGATACAAGTTCGACTTTTTTAACGAAGCACTGTACATTGTTGCAGTTTTTGATGCCACTCTTCAATTCATATCAATTTCTACAATATTCCCTCTACCAATGTATCTACCTTAATTTTTGAGATAATTAATGTAATTTGAGATTTCTGCGAAATGCCACTGTTTCACTAGCGACCGATATTTGGACGCTTTAACGCTAGGACGGTGATTCAAATGTTGTTCGATTGGGTATTGCTTGGAGTTTTAAAAACTGGACACCCCGTACACCCGAATATAATTTTATATTGAACTCTGCAACGTCGGTAGGGTGTTAGTAAGGTACACAAAATCAATGGTAGTTTTCTAACGTTGGGTATCGATTGGCTCTAGGTCAGCGAAATCTGTTGAGCGTTGGTCATAAGCAATTCGATGCAATCGGTGCAGCATCGGTTGAAGATCAGTTGCCAAGCCTTGTAAACATGTGACGTTACGGTCGGCAGACAGCAGTGAGCCGATTTTCAGGGAATGTTCCTTAAAGGTCGGTGTAAAAAGACAAAAGTAAATATTTCGTCCAAAAGTATAAAATGTTCACACTTTCACGTAATGCCGACATCGCTGCCAACTGCTACTAGGGTTGTCTGTTTTCCACCAAACTATTGTTTGAAGTTTGAAAAAAAAAACGATGTCACAGAGGGCCAAATCTGGCGAATACGGTCATGGGACACTAATTCGTGCCCTGCCAATTGTCGATAAGCGAGTTAGAGCGACAGAAATTTTTCTTCTACTCTGGGTGGAGCCCTTTTCTCTTTTTGGTTCGGCATCGAATCAGCCCAATAAATCAGCATAGTACTGTCCCGTGATTGCGCTTCCCTTCTCCAAATAATTAATTAAGATTATGCTTTGCGAACTTTTCCATCGCCTGGAATCGTCTTCGCCTTCCTTCTGATGCATGTTTGCTGATAAAATCCCATTTTATCGATCGATTTTTGGTTTCCAGCGTGTAGTGATGCATCTATGTCTCGTCAACACTCACATAACGCCGCAGAAACTCACTCGTATTGTGCTTAAACATGCCCAAACTATGCCTTGAAGTTATCACGCAATTCCGTTTTTGATTTATCGTCACCAGACCCATCTCGCCGATAATCTTCTCATACTTAATTTTTCGCGGAGGAGATTTTGCACACGTTCAATGCATATGTTTACCATTTTAGCAACGCCTCTTATCTTCGTCGGGCGAACAGACCAAAGAATATTATCCGTCTCCAAACGCGGTGTATATAGCAATCGAATAAATCTAAAATACAATGTTACTAGGATATTTCATCTTATATACGGTACACCCCGTATATCCGCACGAACTATACGACTGTACACGGTCTCCGAGACGCCGAGAGAGCTAGGCAGTAGCTGGCACGTGCCCTAAGGCCCCCGTAATGATACGGTTCGATTGCCTCCCGGTTACGTCCGGCCGGACCCGGCCCGACTAATGCCAGGGTTCGAGAATGGCGGGCATCCAACCTCGATTCCGATCGCGTGTTCACCTTTTTAGACTTCTTCACCTCACGTACAGAGACGGATTAAGTTGATGAAACTGCGTTTTATTTAGAAAGCAAAAATCTTGTAATGTACCTACAATACCCTGTCCTCTGTTAATTGAAAGAATTTGAAAGGAAAGCAATGGTACTAAAAGATTATTTTTCTTTTGCTTGTCGTAATTTCTACAGCCTATTAAAATAATATTTATTGCTTAAATTCCTACAAAAACGGACAAAGTTATATATGTGGAGATGAGATGATCTAGTAATTGCGACTTGAATAGATCTGCTGCAGTAATAGCCTCGTGTGTGTTGGAATAGTTGGGCGATTTTAATGAACCTTGCTACCATCCTAAGATCTTCCTTGATTTCAGTAATTATTAGAAATGGTCTACTGAAATGTTGATGTGTGCAACTAATGGCGGCATATTCACTTAGATTCATCTTTAGGTCGTCTTGAGGTAAACGACTGAATTAGTCTTCAGCTCTTCCTCGTTTATAAGTTATATTTTAAGGCCAGTGACCTGCCAATAAGTCTGTGAATAAATTTCGACCCCCTTTGATGGAAGAGGACTATTTTTTTCCGTCTTTGACGAGTTTGATGCAAATGCCATAGCCTGATTTAGTTTCCCCCTATTTCTTGATTTTATTTTTTTATTTATGAGATCCTATTTTAGGTGACTCTTTTATAGGCCACAATGGGAGTCGAGTGAACAAATAAACAATAATTCGCTGCTGCTTTGGTCAACTTTTTCCGACCCCTTGGAGATTAACGTAATTTTTGCGCCCAATACGTGGTCTTTGTATCATTTAAAAATATTTCAAATTTCGAATAGAACTTATGGTAAAGGTATACGTTTTGCAGTTCTTCTAGGAACTTATACCCTAATTCCGGCTCTGTCTCTTCCTGTTACCCTCCTTTTTTTCTGTGCCTATACCTACCTTACGCGAACCCATTGTGGTCTGCATATTTTTGTAATTAGTATGCCGAGGCATGCCCCGGCACAGATTGAGCGGTTGACCGGTGATGGGATGTTGGTGCCTGCAATTTTGTTGTTTCACCTGTGCCCCTTTGTATGTATAGCGTACAGGCATGTAGAATATACGAGGCCGGTTAAGTCGATCAGAACCCCTATACATGGGAGAGAAGTCTCGATTGAAAAGTTAATGATTTTGAAGAGAGCTGTAGATTTTATTTAATTTTATATACCTTGTCAACTTAAAGATTTCTTAGCGACAACACGTTCAGATCAGATTTGAGTCAGATAGTTAATATAGTTAGAATTTTTTTTAATTTACTGATTGATTAATTTACTGACTGAAAATAAAACTTTAACTACATAAGTTTGGTAATTAACAGGTTACAAGATTGTAAGGCATGCGAAGGCGTTGATCAATCTACGTTTTTTCTTCCTGCTCCGTACGTATTTTGGTATTGGCACGTCTGAACATGCAGTATTGGGCTTTCAATTTTATTATTAACAATCTTTCGTGTTATATAAGTTAAGGCAAGTTATGGCTAATAAAGTGCTGATGGCTTAATTTGTTTTCCAGTTACCGCCATTTTAAAAAGCTTTAAACGGACAGTTGCAGTAAGCATAGGTAAGATCAGGACCTGTCTCTATCTCTATGCCAGCATCAGTGATACTGTCCTTTGTAAAGAGCTGGATTCTCAAACAAACAAACCTTGGTTTTGTTAATAACATACCCGACAGCTTGCTCATACGACATTTTTGGTAGTAGCTTGAATGTTTAAATTTTGCACCTATGATGAAACGATTCAAAAAAAGATCATTTAGTCATTTCCTTGTATTGGCATGAGTATTTCCTCTCAGAATGTTTTATTGCTTAAATATATTGATTTAAACTGTTGGCTGAACATTCTACATGAGGTTTCACAACGGACAAAAACCTCGCCACATATTACCTGGACGTACGTTTCAAAATATAAACTTAGATTATAACAATTAAATGCGTTACCCGAAACAACCATATTGTATGGTGCAAATGTTACCAAAGGAAGTTGTATATTGTCTTGCCTTTCTTATTCCAACAGCCGCATTAATTACCTCGCTAGGTTCAATTTAAGATATCCATTTGTAATTTCATAATCGGCTACCTATTTACAACGAACCCGGCAGCGCATTAACTCTTTAATTGTTGTTCTTTAGCAACGAAATTTCCAGCTCACCGATCTCGCCCAGGAAATGTAGCGCGGTTAATATTTAATTTATTACATCTAAACGGAATATAGAAACCGCGTCGCGCTACCACGGTACTTGTGTCTCCGTATCGAGCTGAATTCAATGCGCCATTCGTTCTTGTACAGCTCGCAATTAAGATCGAGCTCGTTATATTGCTATTTATCTATGATATTGCATCATAATTATTATTATATGCTACACATATTGATATAATTAATATGCCACCGGCTGGTGAGTTTTTCGACCTTTAATAATTTAATACGATTGGTAGTTTCTTCTTTTTTACACCGCCAGATGTCTATATAGAATTAATTGGCGGTCTTTTAAATATGCGTACCTATTAGAAATGTCACTCTCTTTTAACCTCATTTGTATGTGAAAGATAGTTCTCGTAATGGCTTGGTATGTCGTTAAAATTTACAAAATTGTACGGGCTAGGTCCTGCTTTAATTTAGTTTTCTTTAATTTTCTACGTTTTCTATTTACATTTTTCTATTTACGAAACAAAGTTTATAGACATTATATAAAATGTAAATAAGGGTTATTGTTATGTAAATAGTCCATTTATAGATATTTCTGGGTATTTATTGCTTTATGAGGGGTAATTGAGATTTTCCCAGATCAAAATAAGAATTTTAAATGCGACAAAAATTTACACCCTGCGCATTTATTACATTAATATAAGCACAAATGTTTTAATTTGATACTTCCCTTTATATGCAGCGGTTGTGCTGGTGAAGTGTACACATTTCACCACGAGAAATTATATTTCATGAAGTGTTTGCAATATGGGTAGAAAAAAACAATTATCCTTGATAGAAAGGGGTAAAGTTCTAGCCTGGCACCAGGATGGTGTTAGCAAGAAGGAAATTGCTCGTCGGTTACAAAGAAGCGATCATTCCGTTAGAAATTTCCTAAAAGATCCGGAAAATTACGGCAAACCAAAAGGTCAACGGCGACCGAAAGCTGTAATTGAGCGGGACAAACGCATGATATTGCGGTGTGCATCCAATTCTTCTGCGTCGGCGAGAGTTATTGCAGAATAGGCGGGGGTACAAAAGCACGTGCGTAATGTTCAAAGGATTTTAAAGGCGTCACCGGTAATATCACGGAAGAAAATGTTGAGAAAACCGCCACTTTCGGCGAAACACAAAGAAGCGAGGTTGAGATTTGCTGAAGAACGCGTATCCTGGAAGAAACAATGGGAAAAAGTTATATTTTCCGATGTGAAACGTTTTAGTTTGGACGGACCGGATGGGTACTCGCATTATTATCATGATCTGAGAAAGGAACCAAAAGTGAAAATGACCGGACAATTAGGGGGTGGATCTGTGATGATATGGGCAGCGATTGGATTTCGCGATAAAAGTGGGATAGTGTTTTGCACAAACAAAATGACATCTGTGACGTATAAAGACTTATTGCGTGACAATCTTCTACGTTTTGGAAACCAATGGGCCGGGCGCAATTTTGTTTTTCAGCAAGATAACGCGCCAATTCATAAAGCAAAAACCATTACTGAATGGTTTAAAGAGGAAAAGATTAACACTTTACAGTGGCCGGCACGATCACCAGCCTTAAACATTATTGAAAACATGTGGGGTGAATTGGCATGTCGCGTTTACGGCGGAGGCCGTCAATATTTCACGCTACAGGAACTGAAAACTTCAATAGTGACTGAATGGCAGAATATCCCTCAAAATTATGTGTTAAATTTATATAAATCTATTAATAACAGACTATCGGAAGTGATTAAGAACAATCGAGGATCTACGCATTACTGATCACTCATTTGTTGATTTTTGTTTTACATTTACAACGGAGCGTCTAAATTTTTGTCGCAGAAATTGTTTAAACATTGGAGTAATAATTTATTATTTAGTTCATATATTACTGGAGGAGATATTTTTAAGTTTATTTTACTTTTACGAATAAAAACTTAATTTGATATCTTGCTAGTTTCGCAAAGAAATGTTGTAACCCTTAAAACCCGTAAAACATCTTACCGCGTCTAAGTTTTTGTCGGGGAGTGTATATCGTGACTTCTATCCAAAACTGATAACACATACTTTCCATTGCTTTATGTGTTTGGACCTACTATACAGCGAGGTCTTAAAATATAGTTTTCTCTTCCCAACACTAATTATTAAATGACGGAAGCTACACTGAGAGAAATCCCGAATTCACAACAAAAGTTGTTTTGTTTTTTGTAGGAGTGATTTGAGAACAAAGAAAAATAGGCGGTTGTATTTTAGAACATTAAGTTTTGACACGTTATCATTATCGTATTTATCGGACACGCAGTATAATGTTTTCGGAAAGTTCTGCAAAATTTTAATTTTCTAAACTGTTCAAGTTGTCATCTGCTTTCAGTATAAGCGGAAGTCTTAAATAACTTTTCAGAGTCTTCCATTGTATACTTTTATATGATAGACCGATGCAATTCATAATGAGACACCCTATACGCAATATATATTAAATATTCGGCCTACATAACAGTAATATACGTAGCGTCCGATTAAAACGAATTTGCATCACGTGTTCCATGCCCGCCATTAAACATCCATGGTTATCACATAAAATATTAATTCTTAAAAGATTTTCTTCCTATTACTCCAACATTTGACGGTAGCCTTTTTGATGAGAAGCAAGTAATATCGGAGCAAATATGGACATCACCAGTTGACTGCGTTCAAGAAACGGCCGTCGGAGAGACAGGTTATTTAGCCATGCGACAGAATTACGGCAGCAAAAGGTAAAATCGAAAACACAACGCTGTACAGATTATTTTAGATGCCATTGAACATGTGTATGTACAAAGCAACTCAATTCAGTAGCATTAGCAATATTTGCGTTTCGTATATAGACAATATTTAAAACTTTCTGGTACAGTTCTTGTTTCGTATTTATTCCAATGTTAATTATTATATTAAAGCAGCGTTCGTTGGTGCATCAAACGCACTGCATAACATCGACTGTCCGCGGCGATCTGATCTGGTTCAGCGGGCGAGTGACCTCGTTGGGAGGGGCCCGGTCCCCCTTGTATAAGGTTGCAGGACACCGCGGGTCACACTACGCGATCAACCGCGCCCAACCTAACCTAACCCGACTGCTGCCTCCGGCTGCCTTCTCTACTTCTCTAGATCTACTTCGTCGTTTCTTTTTTTCTTGGTCTTCGTATTCCTCTTCTTCTTATTGTTATTATTGGTTTTCTTTGCTGTTTCTTTCTCGTATATTAGAGTAGATCTTACGCTTAGTTCTTAGGCGTTTTGATCGCTTCGAAGTAGTAGATTTATTAGGTTTTTGCGTGGTTTCTAATGAAAACCTAATGTGAATTGATAAATTTAAAAGAAGGTAGTCTTACTGGTGAAAACGAGATTTACTGCGTACGTAGTATAAAGTTTTCTTTGAAATTAAATAAATTAATTAAGGAATTAAATATGATTTCATTGTCGGTGTCTTAGTAAGTATTGAAATAAATTTGCATTAGTTCGACAACGTTGCATGGGGTGATATTTTCAAACGATTGCTGATGGTGTTAAGGCATTCACTATGCAGAGTTTATAAGTCTATAAATAATTTTTCGATCAATGCCATGGTGACTGCCGCTATTCATGATTCTTTTGATACTAAACTCACATTCTCTGAAGATATTACAGCCCTCTACAACTTACTGGTAAAACATTATTTTAATCTTCAGCTGGTTGACGCGATGCCCATAGTTCTATTTCGTTATAAGTTTGGCTCCCAAAAATTTACCGAAATCAAATTTGTAGTTCCTAATAGCACAAGATCTACGCGTACCAAGAGCTATAACTAATGTGTTGTGTGAGCAAATTCCGCATGTGTAGAAATTATATGCAACAATTTAATATTTAATTAGGATCCGTGTAATTACGCAGAATATATGTAAATTACCTTCTTTTTTTTTATGTGTCATTGTATTTATTATTGTAATGTATTGTAATTGGCTTTTGCTGTTGGGCAATTGTATATCATTATTATTATTGGAATAATTAACTTAATATCGTAATTAATTTCCCATTCACGAGATATTAAGAGGACCGTGAATATGTATCTTAACTAACAGGAAAAACTAAGTAATAATGGATAACTTTTCCCTCTATTCCAAAATAATGATTATTTCGCCTCCCTGCCTTTGAAATTTTCTATTTTGCAGTATGGTATTAACATTGTAAAAATCTGGTCTGGTCATGCAGGAAGCTACATACTGGATACTACAAAATTGAAGCTTTTCAAAGGAATGTTCGGACGGGTCAATTTTACTATTTTTTCAAGCTTCCCGCAGTTATGATTTTCAAGTAATGACGTCATTGACACCTTTTTTAATAACAGCTCTTGATATTTTTAGTTATTTAAAGAGTGGAAAATTTTAATTTGGTTTCAGTAACGCGCGTTTTTAAACAACTGCTTTCTTAGCAGGTGGCTTTCATGGACAAGATAAAGGACATTTTTTGCTACGATAAAATGCATTCGTATTTACTCCTCTCATGAGCCTACCGGTTTCTCTGGGAGTCGCCAAAACACGCTTTGAAAATTTAGTGATTTCATCTATGTTGCCTATCACTGGGAGATGAATCGGTAGGCGAGAATCCCTCCCAATTCCCAGATCTTGCTTTTCTCCTATGAGCAGATTTAAAAATTAGGTATGAAATGAATCCTAACATTATTCGCAATGTTCAAAATGAATATGTCCACAGATTTGCTCATTGTCAAGTGATCAATGGGTGACATTTCGAACAATTGATTTAGACGAAACGACCATTTCATTTCTTGAATAACAGCATTTATTTTTGCTTTTTGTTGTTGATCAAATTCATGTTTTCTATTCTTCAGTTGATTTTTATTCTAAAATTTTGTCCTGTGAGGTATAAAAATTTTGATGGTACCATAAAAATTAGAAAAAAAATCGGCAATTATCGAATAGGCCATTACTTGAAAATCAGAATTGGGAGAAACCCGAATTGATCCAGGAATATTCATTTTTAAAAAGATAAAATTGACAGGTCCGAATATTTCTTCAACAAAGGAATTGTTTCAAATTTATTTTGCCGCGCCATAATAGTTTTTATTCAAATAATCTTAATAAGTTGCTAAAATTGTCAGTAGTAATCGATCATCCTGTATACGTAAGCTGAGATCAATTGCGTCTTGACCAAGAACGAAATCTCTGACCGGAACGATTTTGCGGTTTAATTTCAATTGTTCGGTCGTACGGTGACGGTCCAGTAGACTTGCAATGTCCACGGTATCGGCACTCCATTCAATCATTAGATATAGATGGGATATGACCGCAGTGGACTGTCGTTTCTTACCGTTTCTCTCTGTTTTTTTTTTTGAATCTCGCTCACTAAACGGAATTCTTTCGCGTGTAATACTCTTTAAAGTAGGAGCAAGAGAACGCTGCAGAAAAATGTCGCATGTTGTCGATTTTTTCGTATTACTTTCTAACGGTCTTAAAATCTTTCAAAAAATTCCACGGAAGAAAGGAATTGACGTAGTTAGAATTAATTGGATTTGTGCTGTTTGCTTTTTTGTGTTATAACAGTTAACGTGGTAGAGATTGCAAAAATAACAATAACTCTCAGAGTTAAATATGAATCATCTTGAAAATATTTTCGGAGAGTTGGCTAAAAAATGGGTTTTCTATTACTCGTAATACAATTAACATTTATCAGTAAGAATTCCTAAATATGTTGCAAGAAGATCATGTAAGAGCGCAACATTTAGCATAGCAGTAAAGGGAAAATATCAATCGGATTGTTGATTCATCTAATTTAATTTATATACCACATTTTCATCGGCCATTTCAAATAATCAGCTAATCGTTTAAATTATACGCCGTCTTGTCTCTTTAGAGAGGTCTTGAAACGCAAATCCGGACAAATTTTCTTAATAGAGCGTAACAGAATTAATATAAACGTAAACAAATGCACTACACAGCACCTAAAGCACAAGAAAAAGAACTGGAACACATATAATGTATAGATATAAGTACATAAATATCTAACATTATATTATACATGCATACATATAGCTGTAGCGGTGTGCTCCGAATGTGCACACAGCCATGCCGCTAAACTACCGTCAATTTAAAAAAATTAACGCCGAACGGTCGCTTTTAATATGGAGCGAACGCGATTATGTATATGTAATATAATAATATGCGGCCCGCGTTGAAGTGCGAGCGGCCATCGATTAATAATAAGCGGCGAGCTGTGGTTTCCCCCGTTAGAAAAAAGTTAGAAGCGGTAGCCAGGTATATATAATAGTTTTACGCAACTGTAACTTCCAGCGTCTTATGGATTGGCGAAAGAACGGTAAACGGTAACAGTATTAAGATACATAATGAATGGTAGCTAGTTAAAAATATTTCTTTTGAAGTATTTATATCGTTTGTTAGAGCATTTAGAAAAAATATGATTTTTTCGCAAAAATTTTTTAATTATTTCCGTTATGCATTTATATAGCGCTGATTCTCTGAATTGAGGAGAGCATTCTGATGGATTTTTTTTATTATTGGTCTTCCTTTTTCAATATAGTCGATTAACACAATTCCATAACTGTCCCAAAAAAAAACAGGGGCCATCGCTTTCTGCTCCGATGGAACAGTCTTGGTCCTTTTCGGAGTCGATTCACCCTACGCACTCCACTGTTTCTACTATGTGCCTTGACTGTGTACCCAAGTTTCACCTATAATTGACGCCAAAACTCCTGCTTAGTTCGCTTAAACTAGGCAGGACACAAATGTCCATTCGAATGCGCTTTTGGTCTTGAATAAGCGCCTAACGCGGTTAGCTCTTCATGTCCCCATCTTGTTTTTTATCAATTTAGAGGGATCTATCATACCACTCAATATTTGAGTATATAACACATGATACACAATAACATGTGATACGGCGACATGTCTTCCCGTCCTCGGTCACCATCGTGAAATGGTGAGACTCGGTTGTCTGGTCCCGGACTAACGGTGTTGAGGACGCTATTAGTTGACAAGTGCCTATTCTACCCTCTACGCGTCTTAAACTACGACATGCGAAAAACACGGCCAGATAGACGGGAAGATCTCTTTTATGACTCCCCCAGCCCACTGCAAAAGGTCAGAAAGGACAGAGTACGACAACGGTCCGTTTTCTCTGTTCATCAGATTTTTATTACTTTTTATGTAAACTGTCTCGTACGCATCTAATTCTCGCGGCGACGTTACGTTTTTAATCAATTTTAAGTCTTCTAATTTAATACTATGCCCGGTTTCATTTATATCTTGTGCCACACTCGACGCGTCCAATCTTCCGTAGCGATAATTTCTTATATGCTCTTTGAATCTAGTTTCTATCGCTTTTTTCGTTTGACCAATATAGGCCTTATTACAGTGATTACATTCAATTTTATAAATGCTCGACCTTTCTCCCATTTTCGGCTTATCGATTTTTTATCTAATTTTTTTTATTTACTTTATGATGCCTGATGATCTTCATATTTAAGCTTGGAACCGGCAAATCAGGCAAACAAATATTATCTTGGTTCAAACAATATATATTCAACGAATCAACGTAATATCTGTTTGAAACAGCATAAAATTTATTTGTCTATATTGAAACATATCTCAACTAAATGAGTTCTTAGCGTACAGGATCACAATTGTTAACACTACCCGACTCCAAATAACGACAATTACCCAAAAATCACGCTCGAACTTATTTATTTGTCCCGTCACGTGTATATACGTGCACTCACCGTTTAACACGAACTTTCTGTGCTTTGTTAATTCCTTTCCCCTTCCGTAATCTACAGTATCGCTTGGTTTCCATAACGCCGTCGTTAATCATTTATTCCAGCGAGCGTATCTTAAGCGTCCAATAGATCGGACGCACTTGGTTTGTTGACCTATACGTCGGGGACAAAACGGTAGGGGTCTCCGGCTTAGGAATATCGGAATGCGTCCCTAATTAAGCCCGCATTCGATACGATTTTCAATGCAAGGCGCCGTCAGATCCGCATAAAACAGCGGCGCATCTCGGGAAGATCGACGTTACCGAAACACACGCGCGTACGCATAATTATGAGGCGCACGTAATGAAGAAAACTTAACGGAAAGATACGATTTGAAGCGGAGATGTAAATTACGTGATTAATGAGCGATACCCGCATAACTCATATCGTTAATATCGTTTTGATGAATTAATCTTCGAGAAGATGCCCTTGAGGATTTATAATTAATTTAATTTTGTAATGCTTGAAATATGCAAAAGAAAACTGGATATATGGATGGATGGATCTTGATAGAATTTGACTCGCTGAACGTATTAGTCATATTCGAACGTGTTCGTTGACTTTCTTTTACTCTGTCTTCATCTAACAGTATTTTCGTAACTGGTCTTCAGTGTTCTCCCACGTCCATCCGTTTCCTGTGGTAAAGTACACGTAGTTACAAATTCTCACGTATACTGTCCTAATATGGGGCCATTTGTGTTGCCAACGCTTACTAAGTTGTCAAAAAAGAATTCTTTGGTTGATTTTTGGCGAGGATCGTTGAGAATCCATAGGATCGACCGCCACCCTCTATCTTCCACCACCTTCGACCGCCACCTCGGCATCATGTTGTTAGCAGACAGAGCTCCAATGGAAAGATGGAGCCATGCTGACCGAAAGGAACACGTCCAGGAAGTTAGTAATAGCGGTGGAGAAGTAAGCCTCGCTAGTGACCACGGTGCCTAGAGATTATAAGCCTGGCTCTAGAAAACAATTGCGATGTACGCCCTTGTCCATCGAAAATAACTTATTAAGTATTCCTTGCTTATGCGGGAGGAATTTTTTATATTATCAATCTCGCCGTTGATGCCAGCCGTTCAAATGGGACAAGAAATCGATTCAAGATGGAGCAAAATGTGGAACTGAAGAAATCACCAAAAAGTTGAAGAATTGGTATTGACTAAGAGTGGGACTTGGGTACACCACTGGGACTCTTTCCATCGCCCAAGAAGGCGAAGTCACAATTTTCTGCAGAGGAGGTGGCATAGTTTTAATTGAGTACATACTAAAACGGACTACAATAATGAGGAATGTTTGTGGCCATGTGTAAAAAAAAAGACTCCACAATTATACTCAGAAAACTTTGCTTCTGTACAACACCTGCAAGGTGCATAAAGCACGAATTCTTCAAGCCGCAATCAATGAATGAGGCTTTGAGGAATTGCCACATCTCCTCTAATTATTAAAAAAAAGAACGCATTTTTTATATATTCAAATTAAAATATAAGCATTAACATGAAGCTTTTAATAAAAGAAGGAATACAAAATAATAGAATACAAACCATAAACAGAAAGCAAGGATGACAACGTTGACTTTGCTTTAATCCAAGCTGTTTAATATTAAATTTCATGAATTTCAAGAACATCCTGAAAAATAAGAGGAAATTAGAGGACTTCAACAAAAAATCTACAAACGAACACACGCAAAAATTAAATAAATGAATTCTTTGTAAGTAAATTATTTAAATTACACAAAGTTCTAATTATATTGATTGTAACATCTCAGTACCTGCTTCATTGTTTATTTACCGCAATTCTTGTTAAAAAAAAATTATCTTAATATCACCGAATACAAGAAAACGTTCTATAATCGAAATATTTAAAAAATCCCAATCCTATGTACACATTCTTCCATTGATCGCAACGTCGGATAAAAACAAATAAACTATTGCAAGCAGCATCATGTACCTAAATCCGGGCAATGCTATTACGTAAGATGACTTTAACGATGTTCGTTGATATTTACCTATAAGTACTGAGTGTCTCGCCTAATGATCGGATCGTTGTCCCATAAAATTTCCGACGATTTAAGCCGCTTTCGAGGCTGAACGGTCGCGTCTTGGTGCTTCTTTGCGCGAGTTTTCAATGGATCCATTCATGAGCTAGTAGGACAAGGCATCGCGTTTATAAATAACTGAGTACAAGATCTGTTTCTATTTATGTTTTATGGGTTTGAACGTGTTTTAAGTGCTCTTCATATGATTTTCGTCAAGAGACTTTAACGATAGATCAGGGCGAAGGCGTTTCTCAAGGCATCAATTTTAACATATTTTGAAAAGGTCAAAATAAAGCTTTGCAAGTACTTTTATAATTGTAGTGGACATTTTTAAAAAAATATGGTTATATGCGCCAAGTATGATTTTAGCAAGAGGTTGTTGTTAACATCAATAATTTCGTCATAATAAACTGAATTTATTCCATCCATACCACCAGTTTCTAATTGTTTTACCTGATCCCCTGGCTAAATGGCTAAATACAATCTAAGTATGTTAAATGTAAAGATTCCGTATCTTTTTTATTGAAATCTGGTGTGGTATATTTTATTCCTTCCTCGGCATAGATTGCGAGGCAACCTATGAAAGGCAAACTTCGCAATAGCAAAAAGCATCTTGCTCCTAGATTTCAGACCACGTTTGCTAATGTATAAGAGGACATTATAACTCAATTTACCAATCATCAAAAATTCCTTTCGGTCATTTTCTTCGGCAATTACAAAACATTAAATTCAAAATCAAGTCGGTACAAGAAGTTGCGTCAACGCGACCGGTTAAACGACCCCAATTTCCGGTATACCAGCATCATCTTCAATTCTATATTGCTGGAAGCGAAGTAAAATTACCATTACGATCGTCTTTCTTCTTCTTCTATACTTCATTCCGTACAAATTATGAAATGAAATAGATAAATTGCGGTCTTCATTCTTAAAGCGCGAATTAAGCTAGAAAAAAGTGTATTCGCTGTACGGTTCCATTTAGAAAGAGAGGTTGCGATAATTTACACGTTTGGAAAGATCTCCAAGTAGAAAGAGAAGAAGTATATAATAAAAAAAAGGAACAGACCGAGCAGAAGAACTAATGAAGAATATATAGGAGATGTGGTAGCTGGACAGGATGCGCACATATTCAGTGCTACTATATACTCACTATGCGTAACAGGACGAAAGCAAGAAGGAGATAGCGATAATCGAGGAAAAATAAGAAGATGGAGAGGAAAAGAACAACTGACAGAGCAAAGGTTGGTCGGACTCAACCGGACGCAATTTATTCTATATATCGTATGTACGGCTGCCGATACAGGCGATCGTCTTTTTTGCTTTTTTCCCTTATATCCCTTTTCTCGGTTTTCATGTCTTCTTTTTTGTTCATTTTTTTTTCATTCTTAATCACCCGTAAGATGCTCACGGGACGACGTGTTCTTCTTGCAACAAATGGGACCGAAAGGAATTCGTAGATATACGCAATAGAAATACAAAATCGATCTATGCTTCTTTATGAACATCGTTTGGTAGCTATCGGCTTAGGAATTAAGTACCAGTAGCACTTGAAATACAGCCAGTTGCGTAAGATTTTGGCAAAATTTAAAGCTAATATTACGTTATATTAAATAAATATATTAAAAATAAAATAAAATATATTAAATAAAAAGTAGAATAAAAATACTGTACACGTTAATGCAATGGTTTGAAGATGGAGAAACAATACTGGGGAATTGCAGCCAACATATAACCTCATCTCGCGGGGGACATTCTGCAACCTTTTAATAATTTTATTCAATTAAGTTTTAGTGAATTTTAATACACTGTTCCCCCCTATTTTGAATTCTTAGTAAAATTTTGCTATTTCCGTTGAAAATAAAGTGTGCGGAAGCTTAGACTTTCATAGGAGTCGATCGGCTGCAATCCCCCGTATTGTTTTTCCATCTTCAAAACGCTATGATGCGCTATAAAGAAGAAGGTAATTCTTTTTAATACCAAGTTGTTACTGATGATGAATTTCTTTACGAAAGGCGTCTTCTGCGTTGATAAAGCATCACTGCTCCAAAGGCAAATCGCTCCACGAAATTAAAGAAAAGGTTGATAGATATTGTGGTAAATCTACACCTTGCATTGCATGGTTCTGTTGAGGCCAATACTCCAAAAATGTTTGCTAAGATCCGTGATCTGGTGGCAGAACGGCAAAAGTACGTGAAATTGTCATTATTGTGGGCATCCCGAGTGAACTGTTTTGCATCAACATATTTACATGAAAAACCTGTCCGCAAGATGGGTGCCGCGAGAACTCAGAACCTACAGAACTTCAGGTGTCGCTGCGGACGAAACATGAATATACTACTGGAGATCTGAGACTTAAGCACAAAACAAATAATAAGTTGCCAGCAGAGACTCTACACCCAAAAGACAAAGACCGTTCGGACCTTGGGGTATGCATTGTTATTGGACCATTTGAAAAAAAAAAAGCTGCAAGCAGAATGGTTCATGACTTGCCCACAAAAAGGGCACAAAAAGGATCTTTTGAGTTGTGATCATAAAATTGATAGCGTTATAGCAATTTGTTCCATATCCCTTCTACTCCCCAAATTTGGTGCCCTCAGATTTGTTCCTCAATATAAACAAGTGATTGGACAAATTGGACCAATTCTATTATTCGAAACGGATCAACAAATTAAAGCATCGTTGGATGAAGCCTATAAGCCTAAGAGGAGACTACGTTGAGAAGAAAATTAGTTAAACCCAAAAACTTTTTCCATAAACTTTTTCAACCATCCTACTAGTTCCATAAGCACGTCTTTGTTGTAAATACGAGAAGTCTAGGCGAATCCAGAAAAACGCAACAGAAAGTCGCCCGACGATTTCACGAAGGTTACACAAGCGGTCGGCGTGAGTCCATTCCGTTCCGTTCAGCTTAGTTCCAAGAGGCAGACCGTCACGTTCGACCGCGGCTACCGCCGATGTCACGTAGTGCCAGCCGACACGTCCGGTACATCGGTTGTAACGCCGTGCTACACAACACAACCCTGTACGCTACCTACCATTCGAATGAAGACCTTCTCTGAATTATGTCAGCGCGTCGAAACACGAGCTATACAGCCGGAGAGAACCGTGGAGCTCGGAGCAATAACAACAACGACAGTAAGAAACCGTGTAGAGAGCTTGTATTATAGGAGCTTTTAAAGAAGCAAGCAGGCGAATGTTGCGAGAAATCGTGATGCTATTGTATCGATATTTGCTTGGAAATTATGTTCGCGGTGTCTGCATGTATGTGTGTATAAAGGCCTCTTGTCGAGAATAGGATTTAGACACACGTTTAGCGTTCCGTACACTGTTTACGCCAGTTTTGCCACAAGCTGATGCTTTACCACTCGCAGAAAATGAAGAAGTATAACTTACTTCCATCCAATAACAACTATTATCTCGTTCTCCGTGCGATAAACTTCAAAAACGTTATTTCCTGGAATTTATGGGGTGACCATATGATTTACTTCGTTGCAAGATGCTTAAGCAACAATGCAATTTATTAGTCTGCGTAAAACGTTTAATTAATCCAGAAAAATCAAAAAAAGTGTTGTTACTGGGTATTTCCGTTCCATTACGGAAATGCCTTACCAGGGAACGCCCGAAAGTAATTAATAGTCAACTTTGTGGGACCATACAGCACCTTCCCTTACCCCAATTTGCGGAAAAAAAGAATTGTTGTAAGTCTACTGTTAAACGTTGCCACGTTGTGGATGTTTTCGTTACATAATTATTACATTGTTTGCCGCTTATGTCGAAAAATAAGCCTCCTATTGGTTTCCTCTAACATTTGAGGTAATAATACAATGAAGTATGCTCGACTTCATACGAGGAACATAAGTTTCAAAGTTCGGCAAGCCACTTTATTTTTTCCCACATCTACAAAATTCCACACGGAAAAAGTTGATAGCAGGGACGCATACAGGATACTACATTAAATTACGCCCAATTGACAAGTACACGCTAATCGTCTGTATAAATATTTTATTACGTATTGTATCCGTAACATATTTATTATTTACAACAGCGTTTCCGTAAACCAACAACCATGTACACGCTGGGATAGAACGTGAAGGCTTGTATCGAAGTGTATGTACACTGCCGTTCAGTGAAGTCCGGTCATACAATAAAAATCTATTATATCACACTGTATACAATTATTAATACATAAAATTAGAAAAATATTAAGCAAACGCTCTTTTCTAAGGGATTAAAGCCATAAATTATTATGTAAAGTAGAAATATTGCGACAACCACAATAAAGTCCCTTTTATTATCATTCCAAGAATTTCTCGGAAGTGCCGATTTTTTGAAACGGGTCGTTTGGGGATTATTAACGAACAATACATTTAGGAAATATACCGCAGTATCATTCTTGTTTATTTATCACCGGCGTAAAGATATAAATTTGCTTCATTTTACTGTTGAACGTGGGTTGGTGTGCATCTGTCGTTTTTGCGCGAAAGTTTTAAGAAAATTTACTTCAAAATGGCGCGTAGCAAGCCTACCAGTGTAGAAAAACGTTCACGCATTATTACGCTGTTTGAAGAAGGATACTCGGGACTGCAAATTGCTGAAAAAATAAATACGAGAAGTTCAACAGTAAATGACATCATAAAGCGATATCGGACAACTGGAACTATAGAAAATCGTGTTCGTCCCGGAGCATTTAGGAAAACAACAAAAGCTGAAGATTTGAGAATTGTATTATTCAGCAAACGCAATAGAAAATTAACAGCGCCACAAATAGCAGCCGAAGTCAATCGCGGCCGTGAAGAACAAGTTTCGGCGAGTACGGAAAAACGTCGACTTCAACAAGCGGACCTTCATGGACGCATTGCCATTCGAGAACCCTTATTACGTCGGGGCAACAGAGCAAAACGGCTACAGTGAGCCCGTTCTCATCTAAATTAGTCGTCAGATGATTGAAAACACGTGCTTTGGAGTGACGAGTCAAAGTTTGAGGTTTTTGGGCAAAATCGACGAGTTTATGTCCGAAGATCTAAAACCGAAAAGTGATCCCGAACTGCATTGTGCCAACAGTGAAGCAAGGGCGTAGTTCTGTGTTAGTGTGGGGATGTTTCTCCTTTGCTGGGGCGGGGGATTTATGCAGAGTGCAGGGTGTGATGAGGAAGGAAAATTATTTTGCAATACTCCAGAATCATGCAATGCCATCAGGATTCATGCATGACAACGACCCAAAACACACTGCGTTAGTGTGCAAGAACTATGTAAAGGAGCAAGGAGAACAGCACACCCTTAAAGTAATGACATGGCCCCCTCAAAGCCCAGATTCGAACCCGATAGAGTTGTTGTGGGATGAACTGGACAGGAGGATCTGAAAAATATGCCCAACTTCACAAGAACATTTACGGAATATTCCGCAACATGAATGGATTAATATTCTACAATCCGTTTTAACAAAACTTATCGAAAGAATGGCTAGAATAGTCCGAGCGGTTATTAACAGCAAAGGAGGTTTTTTCGATGAAAAAAAAAATAATGTGCAGTATGCTACATTAGGCCAGAATAACTTTTTATCTATTTATGTTTGTCTTTTTTCACCTGTACATACAATAAAATTGCATTTTGTTTTTAGTTTCGTTTGTTTCTGTAACCTTTTCATGTTTTTTACTAACCGACCGAACTTCTCTGAACGGCAGTGTACGTAGTAGTAGTTTGACAACACCCTAGCATTTTTCTCTTATATGGTCTCATTTACAATTCAAATATCATACACAACATCGCTGGTAGTTTAACAATAAAGAATGAAAGAAAAAACTAGTATTCATAAACAGCAATAATGTAAGAGTAAATAACAATAAATGTAGAAAAAAATATGGAGATTTGACGAGAAATACTAGACTAGAAAAATCACCTAGTCTTTCCCAGTTCGAAGTATCCATAAAATATCCAGCGCTTGCAAACATTTGCTGAACGTACAGGTTAAAAAACTTCCAGCGGAGGACTTGCATATATACCATGATGACAAGAGGCGGACGATCCACAACAAACAACCAAAGAATAGCAGCGTGCCATGAAAGAATTTTAGGGAGCGTAGCATTTCGAGACACCGGTGATTTGTCATGGTAACCATGAATATGTGTCGCTTAATATGCATGACGGTATATACAGTATGGTTCTTTGGCTATCTCGTTAATACCTATTCCCCGCATCAGAAGTGGAAAGAAAATTTTATGTGTGCATTTTTTACTTAAAAAGCATAACAATCACAAATAGACAGGACTGTCCTTATCTAGATCAGCGCTGCCATTTTGGTACAATGGTACCAAATATGCTGTGTAAAATATACATACTTAGGCAATGAAATGCAACGCCTTACACCCTGTACATAATCGTATGGAAAAGACACATATGTATGTCATCAACGAGAGTCAATAACAGACGGTATTGTTTACAGAAACACCTTTACGATCCACTAACTATCTCGCTCTCTTCACCTCCGACGTGATTCGTTCCGTCCTCTTCGTTTAAGACGTTGTTTTTTTTTGTTTCTGCTCGCTATCTTCGGTCCTCGTCTACGTCTTTAATATACAATAAACAAACGCGACGATGATGACGATTTAAAAGAATGTTCGCGGTCGAAATGGAAACGAGAAAAAGAACTCACTATCATACAATGGCTGTCAACTTGAGCCGTACGGAAGTAATTGTTTTGAATTTTAATTGGTTTTGCTTGAATATCAATCGCATATATAACCTGTTTCACGTGTTACCTTCCTTCTTTTTTTTCATTCTAGTTAGCTTTGTTTTATTACTTCTTTTATGACATTATTTTTATCCGCTTTAAAGTTTAAAATAACTGTAATTGTTATTTCTCCTTTGATTTACGTTAGTTAGCTTTAGCAGTAAATTTTTTACCAACTTTTTATAGTGAACAGTTTCATTTTTCACTCTGAATGAAGCAAAATTGTTTTCAAGTCGAGGGCAAGTACTATGAACAATTAGAAGGTATGGGCAATCCCCTGTCCCCCTTCATAGCCAACTTGTTCATGAGCAAATTTGAGACATGTATGAGAGCGGATGCCGCATATTTTCCTAGAATTTGGCACAGGTACGTAGATGATATTTTCGCGGTTTTTGACACTAAGAAAAGTAATATTCCGGATTTTCTCGCGACTCTCAACTCAAAATTTGAAACCATTAAATTCACAGTAGAAGAAGAAGTGAACAATCAACTTCCGTTCCTAGATAGTTTAGTGATTAAAAAAAATGATAAACTGGAAATTGACATCTTTAGAAAAGAAACCAACACTAATAGGTACATTATGAGCGATTCTAACCACTGTGGACAACATGGCCAACAAAATGGCCGCGATTAGCTTCTTAATTAATAGATTGGTTCAATTAAAAAAAAAAACACATTTCATCAGTAATATTTCCATTATCTTCCATATCTATAAAGTCCATTTGACGTTGAATAATAAGGTGACGTAGATATTTACATATGCAGATCCAGATGGAGGAATTCCAGTTTGGGGTGGACGCGCGGAACTGTTTACGTGCGAGAACGATGAATGGTCGTACATTTAGCTGACCATTAGCATGACCAGCTTTACCATTAGCTGACCAATAGCATCATTGTAGTTTAGAACCAAACATCCGCAAGAATTGTTCTAAATCAACTTCTGACAGACCTCATCACCTAAACATGGAAACGGAAACCTTCTGTTTACAATATCCCATGATTCCTACAAATGTGCCAAGTTTCAATCCAATCGGTGATTACCACCTTGGAATGTTCCCTCGTTAATTTCACACAAATTTTTAAAAATTTAATCCACCATTGCTCCGACTAAATCTGCATCTGATATCCCGCATATTTACGCAAATCAGGTTGAAACCAAAGATCCAACCGCTTTCTATAAGGATGCGGTCAGCTGCAAAAGACGAATTTTTCAACCTGCCAGCGTTCGAGAACGTGCAATCCGAATCATGCGGTGTAGTCGCTTTTCGCACCTCTAGGTGCCGGTATCGTTAACACTCGCTGTAAACTAGTTCTAGCGGTTGCGCGAAAGAATCCATCCGGTTGTCAATGTTGCTCTTCCATGTAGAAAAATCTACCAACTCTATCCAATTGTTAGCTAGATGCGATTTCTATAAACGTTAGTGTATATATACGAAGTGCAATAAGAAAAGATTAAACAGCGGGAGCAGAATAGCAGTTTATATCTGCACTGCTGTTAATATCACGAGCGCGAATTGATTAGCAGCGCCTATTACACGGGGGAGAAAAGGAAAATAACAGCGCTATGACTGAGTAAAAGTAGCCGTTTCGTACGTAAAACGTGGAACTGACCATCGCTGCTGGTCAGTACCGTTATGAGCGTACTTTAATGAGTACGCTGTGAACTGTAATGGGGTTTCGTACAATACAAATAAATAACATCTTTTAATGTTATACACGGTGTATCATAAGATATATTTTATCAGTGTTGAGGGATCCCACCATATTCCTGGGGGGAAGGAAATATTCAGTAAATAATGATATAGAATATGCAGAGCTTTTCATCCTTTTTCCCCCTTTTCACTGATTTTCTTCTTAATTTAATTTTTGGGTGTGCCGATTTTCTTTTATTTTATTTTGTTAAAATTACATTTACGAAATGTTGAGTTTTCTCATTGATGTTAACAGTTTAGAAGATATTTTGTAAAATAACAATATCAGCTGCAGTTTGCCACCGATAAATAATTTAACCTAACGAATAATATTTTTCGTGTCTTTCGGGAGATGTCGTGTAGTTAATATTTTACCTGACGTTCTAAAGAAAGTCTTTAGAAATCTTCTGAAGAAGCTGACAGCATGATCAGCGAAACGTCAAGTAAAATATTAACTATACGACATCACCCGAAAGACATTTCTACTATGGATTACGGTCGTGAAAGCCTACACTCAAATATTTTCGTGTATTTAATTTTCATTTCAACTCTTATTTATATCTCGTATGCTACCGTCCTTAAAATAAGATAACGTAAAGCAAGATGAAACGAGGCAGATAGAAAATAAGAAGGTGCCACGCCTTTACAACTAGAACGCGTACAACAAACAAGAAGCAGGGAACTTATATACGAACTAACGTTCAACCATGCACGCAGGACAACTGCTTCGAGAGCCTCCGATGTTGAAGAAGGCAAAGTTGTGCGGAGTCTGTACAACGTATTTACATGATTTGCGGGCTCAGAAACGGATGTTGGCGTTAGCCGGCGGCCTTCCACGATGTCACGAAAGGGTCATGTTCCGAATTTATCAATGAAACGAACTGTAATTGAGAACGGATGTGCGGTTGGTTTATCGTTGAAAATCGATTAAAATTCTTTTACGCGGCGTAGAAATACGGTTGGTACGATTTATGATGAATGTTTTTTTTTTGTTGGTACCGTTGCAATTAGAATACGGAAATCCCGGCGTGATTTTTTATTATATCGCGTCATTTCGAAGAACGCGGGGTTAATACGCGAAACATCAAAGTAAGGTGGTCACTTTTTTCTGTAATTGAATTTACGAGAAGCCCACGAAAAAAATATTTATATCACTGTAGCATTTATAACGTTGCATTACGTAAGTCTACCATTATTGTAAAATAATTTAACCTTAAATGGGTAATAAGAATTCTTGTAAATTTAGGCGAATTATGAGGTTCAATAGATCTATTAAACGAGCAAAATCGGTTCCGTTCGTCGAATCAATTCCGTAACTTGATTAAACCCTTTCGAAGCGAGAAACGTAGAAATCATGTTCCGTGTCGGGTTACATTTCGTTAGATTTGATCCTACAATGTTACGAATAGAAGCATCCGACGCGATAGTAGCAATTTGCTACCTAATTCCAACGTTGTCGATCGAAAAGTCGTCGCTGGCACGATGGTAACGACCTAATCGTATCGAAAATTAATACCTACGCGTCGTATTAATGTGCATATCTCGTCGGCCGCTCTAAATAATCAACCCGCTGGAGCGCTGGAGAAATAGAAAACGCATTAAATCAATAAAGCAAGCATATAGACAACGATTTTTTTTTCAACCTAAACGTAACCTACGCAAATAACTGCGTTAGAAAGTGGATGCAGAGGCACGCAACCTAACTGCATTCGTTCGTTTTCTTAAAATAAATAACCGGTGTGCGGTCAATTGGATGAAATATACACGGCGTGTAAGATTCTGCTATGGTCTTAACTTTGATTCTTATTCTTGCACTCAAATTTCTGGTCAAATTCTTTAATTTTTTTATTTAGCTACTTATCCTGTTCCTCTTATATCGTGCCTTGCAAGACCTATTCCATTCTTCACTTTCCTGGATTGGTCCTCGTTCCGTGTAGATTTTCTCGCTTCTAGAAATCTTGCAATACGCTGCAGAAAGGATTTGATGTGAGGAACGTGCACTTGCACTTTGTTTCATTAATTTTTAATTATTTAGATCGAGGCCAACATACTTTTATAATAATCTACAGACACAGGCTAATAGATCGCAAAAGTATTCGTATGTACCAAAATGATACTTGCCACTTTGGTATTAATAAAATAATAAATAAATACTTACTTTGTGAGCTCTAAATTACTTTAATATGTAACGAATGAATGATTCGTCAAAATCTGGGGATTTCCTGGATTCGTTAGCTGGCTTTTTTTTTTCGTATGGCAAAGGCAACTTGTTTTGAAAACCATATAAAACTTTATTACAAGAATTAAATCAAATAAAATAACGAATAGTAAATAATATCGGGCAACTTTAAAAGATCTTACGTCTATCTTACTAAATGCGATTAGCTTCTCCTTTTGGAAACTTTGAGTTTCACGCTGCTTGTTTTTTAAAACTCGGCGGGTTTGGATTTTTTTGAATAAACGCGATACAACATAATGACCCCTTTACAAATACAAGAAGGGCAAAATTTAGATCTAATTCTTATGATATTAAAGCATCTGAAACTTGAAAAAAATATTTGAACGGATAATTTTATATTTAGAGCGCAAGCTAGAATAACGACGAAAAGAACAAGAACTGTCTCGATTTTCATCCTCATTTCTTCGATGTTGCTTGAGCAAAAACTTCAAACGCCAAGTGAGAAACGTATGAAGTCATCGACGAAATCTAAAGAGGATCACGTTCAGCGGGTCAATTGTAGAAGGGTCAGGTCAGTTGTTCGCGGTCAGCGTGAGACCGTTAAAAATTGCGACGGGTGCTTCTCGGATCTTATCTTATCAAGAAGATGTGAAGATTTTCATACATTCGGTGCTAGTGCTTGAAAATTTACGTGTTTAGGTGCAACCGGAACAACCGAAGTAATGCATATCTTTGAAAGGTGGCCGATCTGGCGATCCGTTGCACGCATGAAGGTATATTACTCTACGATCGCCGGGCTAGATTAGAGCGGATTTCGAAAGATATCTCGGCCGCGGCGGTAATCGAGTCTGTAGCGCGTGTCGAACACGTAAACGCTACCTCTCTAACTAACCGGTAAGTACCTGCCTGCCTACCGTAGGATTGGTAGATCGTTTTAGAGCGGTTAAATTAGCGTTAACAGGAATTCGAGATTTCCAGATATGCATACTTCTAACACACCTTCTAATCGGTTTCGTGTAATTGACACGGAATCGCTTCTTGCTTTGCTCACATTACCTGTACACATATACTTATGGAGAAATTCGAATCGAATTTTGCTTTTGAGTGGAATAATATTGTTGATGCTCTATCCAATTCGCCAGTTCAATGTTGAAAGGAATCTGTAACTAGTTATAGGATATAAATAGAATTCATGGTTCAACTGTAACTGTTTTTCGATAATGTCACCCTGATGTAGAGTGAAAAAGCACTTGGAGAATGTTAATGTTTCAAATAAAGAAAAAGGACATTACTGAGGTTTTTCCAATTGGCGTAACCTGTTGACGGCGTTACATCATATTTGATGAAGATATACACTGCCCTTCAAAGAAGTTCGGTCGGTTGGTAAAAAAACATGAAAAGGTTACAGAAACAAACGAAACTAAAAACAAAATGCAATTTTATTGTACGTACAGGTAAAAAAGACAAAAATAAATAAATAAAAAGTTAAATAATAAAAAAAACATTGATCATAAAACACATTCGCTATTCGCTTAAGTTGCAAACGAAGGACACACTTCTCGCCCCAGGGGTTCGTCGGGGTATTATTAAATAAATTGATACGTGATGGAACCACGGTTCGAAGGAGAGGCTACAAAGAAGTACCAGAAAATAATAATTAATAATTATATTTTGCAGATTAATAATTATTACTATTACACCATTTCTTTGTGAACAATTAAAATTTTGTAGGGAATTAAATCACTACCAACTAATATTTGTTAATCTTTAACAACATATACAAGAAGATTTATTTCAATACACTATTAATGCTACCACCTGTGTTAACATTTTCAACTAAACGAATAAAGCTCTTTCCTTTACAGAACTTTCGCGAACAACGCATAGATGGCGCCGGTTTACCGCTGCTAACCGAAGAACACTTGACGACGACAATCAACATGAAGTTGGGACCTGCACTCAAGCTGAAGTCCATCCTGGCGAAAAAATTAGGATCCTACGTCTGCTATCTATGTTCGAACTGTCACAACAGTTCGAATTCTCCGGAGCACGCGAATAATACCGGAAATACATCAGATTCCGGAGGGGGAGTGTCCTGATCTTGCATGAACTTGTTTATATCGTTGTTTTTGTGAAGAGAACGTATTATTTTAAATTAAATTGTATATAATCTTGTAGATTGTCCATTTTTCTAATTTCTACGATATGATTATTGTATTATTATTTAAAGTTCCAACGAATTTGTATATTATATAGAGAGCTGAAATTATATATCTTTTTTAATGGAATTTATTTTATTTTAACTTATTCGCGATGTTTAAATCTAATTAAAAAAGCGAAAATCGAAATTTAAACAAATCAATTTGAGTATCCTCAATTTAAAATGTTATCGTATCCAATTGTTTTCCCGATATTTCGTGTTCGTTGTGTTTATCGTCAGTAAAATTGAAATTGGCCGCATCGAGAGGGAAACTCACAATCGATTGAGTGGAAAAATGTTAAATAAACGTCATTTGTATTTTTTTTTTTTTACATGAGAGCCATTTTAATGTTAATATCATGGAGAAAATGAATCACGTTTACAATTGAAAACGGGAACCATTTAAAATATAGATTTTTGTTGAAGTTTTGTGTGTTCATGGACGATATTTTTTAATAATTTGCAAAAATTATTAAAAAAATATCTGGTCAGATTTTTTTAATTCATAAATTAGATTTTACGTTAACTTTGATTAAGAAGATATAAGAAACGCAGAAACATTTGAAGATAATGCAATATCTACATTAAAAAGACACAAAGAAGAACTTATCCAATAGAAAATTACAGATCATTCGCTTAAGAACTGATGACTGAAGTTCGGCACTTTCCGTGCGCTTCAGAGGCGTCGGTATGGAAGCGGTCGTTCGGGTGTGTGATTCACCTTAAATTTCTGTAAATCACTTAAGAAACACGTAAGAAATATTATCGAGGGGAACAACTTTTTAGGCAAACATTGATTCACTCACTTTAACCCTCTGTGCCCGGGAGGTACCCCCTTAAAAATCTTAAATGGAAAGGGGTATCGAGTAATACCCCATTTTAATGATCTTTTTTTAAAACAGTACATTTTGGCGTTTAATTCTTTGAAATTGATCGATTCGTCTTCGAGATTTTGCAATTTTTCATAAATTTCCAGATTTCCAAAAATTTTGGGTGGGAAGTTTTCAAATTCCATATTACTTCTATATTTACATCGGTAATAAGGTCGTCTCGCATCCCCACTCCATCACATATATACGAATCACACACCCGAACGACCACTTCCCTACCGACGCCTATGAAGCGCACGGAAAGTGGCGAACTTTACTCATGGCAGTTCAATAGCTCTTTTTTATTTTTTTTTAATGCTAAAATGAGACGCTGTTTAACCTTTGGTGTTTCTAAGAACACTTAATACATCTGAACAAGTTTATTTTTGTAAATAAACAATAGTTCCTAATATTTTTGTACATATATGTACATTGAAGTAAATAACTTAAAGACATAAATATTTTTACAAAATTTCTTGACAAACATGACATTATATTCACGTGTAAATTTCATCATATTGAGATAGATTTTTAAGAATTTATTCTTGTAAATAGATAAATACAAAATAATGTTGTAATGTAATTAATATGTTCGATGTAAACGAAGAACATAGAATACTATTAACATTTGCTCAAACTTTGTTGATTCTGTAATATTTAATTTATATTTTGATAATAATTTTAGGTAAAAGTAAACAGTTTGTTAGGATAACGATTCATGGAATATTTTTGAATCGTTCTAGTTTGTATCAAGGAAGAATTTATTACTTTGTATATTTTGTAAGGCAATAAGGAACAAGTTTGCAATATCGTTTGTCTCTATTGTTTATTACAAGTAAACATATTTTTTTTTGTTTTTTTTTTATTTTTTATTACTTTTCTGTACAGTATTTTTTTGTTATAGTTTTTAATTTCGTAAGCATAACCACAAGGTCTCTAGTTATCCTTTTTTTATATAAATGTATGTATTTACATAATGAAATACGAAGTACCTTTTCTAATAACATCATGAGTATGACATTGTTTGCCAATGACAAGAAAAAAAGAAAGAATAATACAATGAGATAATAAGAATAGAATGTTAAAAAAAACGAATAATTTGGATACTTAATAAATTATATTATTTCTACGAATTTGTTATTGTATTATTGCCCTTTCCTATTCTATATAAGCTGATCAATTGAGAGGAGCTGATCTAGAACACGCACTTTGTAGCAAAATAAAAAAAAAATCAACTGAAGATGACGTTAACTTCAGCAACTAGTACATATTTAACATGTTAATAATGTTGTATCTTATTCAAGAGATGAAATTAAACTTGATTTACAAGTCTTCTATGGACTCGCAAAGGGGGCTCCCAAGCTTGGCCTCCTTTAAAAGAATGATTTTCTTTATCGACTTCCTTATATATTTAATATTCGTAAAGATCTACTTGATTTCAAGAGATCGGGAGCAAACTAAAAACAAGTTTCAGACCAAACGGGACTCCCAAATATTAAATTCCAAAACAATTCCATCGGAGGACAGACTGTATGCATGCATGCATTGAAGGATCTAAAAACTACCTATTATCAAAGCTTTTATATCAGAAATTGAATAGCCTGCAAAAATTGTTAAAAATGTTATGGTTATGTTATTTAAAAAAAATAGTAAATATCGCTTCTCATTAAAAATTCAATTGATTTGCTATTAAGTGTATATTAGACGATATTACCCAATTAATGAATCACCCTGTATTCACTCATGTCCTAAATATACTCTATTTCATCCATCCAACGTAATTTTAATTAGATTAAAATATTCACCTTCTATTACGACCAGATTTTAAATCTCTTAAAGTTAAAATTTCCGGCGCTTCCACCAGAAGTTACAATACAATACGCACAACATCTTTTTTTGTATTTAACATTAATTTCGTTTAAAATCTACGCTTCACGTAGGATTTATCCCGCAATAAACACCCACCTACCGAAGAAGCATACGCCTACCTTTATTCTTACTACTATTAGTGCTTGCTTGTTTATCAAAATCTTGTAAAACATTTCCGAAGCGTAAACATCATTAATTTTCATGGAATATCAGGATGCATAATCGCGGTCTTTTGTTAACGATTTGGCGGCGTTGAAGCGATGAGACGCCACAGAAGCCGAAACATCGCTTACCTTCTTTGCAGTTGTTACAATGAAAAGGCTCTTTAGTTAGTGACGTAATTTGTGATAAATAAATTGTGGGTATCGGGATGTTGTTTCCCTCTAGCTTCGATCTCCCAGGAGAATTTTCTTTACCAGTGTACAGACGCGATATAATACGTATATACGAGGATATAGGATCTGAAAGGTTTCAAGACCCAACGTGTAGATGGCGCTATTCGTCGAGAATATTGTAGTGCATGCGTTAGAGAATATCTCTGAAAATTTCTTGCTTAACAGTAGCTTGTATCAGTTGATTAATGTTTTTATAGAAATGGAAAAAATTGTATATTGAGTCGTCTGAAATTCTTGCCAAAGTGCACATTGTCTACGGGGACGCTGCACCATCATTTTGCATAAGTACACTCCCCGATAAAAACTTAGACGCGATAGGCTGTAAAGTTTTAATCTTTTTCTCTTTAAACCATTCAGTAATGGTTTTTGCTTTATGAATTGGCGCGTTATCTTGCTGAAAAACAAAACTGCGCCCGGCCCTTTGGTTTCCAAAACGTAGAAGATTGTCACGCAATAAGTCTTTATACGTCACAGATGTCATTTTGTTTGTGCAAAACACTATCCCGCTTTTATCGCGGAATCCAATCGCTGCCCATATCATCACAGATTCACCCCCTAATTGTCTGGTCATTTTCTCTTTTGGTTCCTTTCTCAGATCATGATAATAATGCGAGTACCCATCCGGTCCGTCCAAATTAAAACGTTTCTCATCGGAAAATATAACTTTTTCCCATTGTTTCTTCCAGGATACGTGTTCTTCGGCAAATCTCAACCTCGCTTCTTTGTGTTTCGCCGAAAGTGGCGGTTTTCTCAACATTTTCTTCCGTGATATTACCGGTGACGCCTTTAAAATCCTTTGAACATTACGCACGTGCGTTTGTACCCGTGCCTCTTCTGCAATAACTCTCGCCGACGCAGAAGAATTGAATGCACACCGCAATATCATGCGTTTATCCCTCTCACTTACAGATTTCGGTCGGCCCTGGCCTTTTGGTTTGCGGTAATTTTCCGGATCTTTTAGGAAATTTCTAACGAAATGATCGCTTCTTTGTAACCGACGAGCAATTTCCTTCTTACTAACACCATCCTGGTGCCAGGCTAGAACTTTACCCCTTTCTATCAAGGATAATTGTTTTTTTCTACCCATATTGCCAACACTTTATAAAATATAATTTCTCATGGTGAAATGTGTTCACTTTACCAGCACAACCGCCGCATATAAAGAGAAGTATCAAATTAAAACATTTTTGCTTATATTAATGTAATAAATGCACAGGGTCTAAATTTTCGTCGCATTTAAAATTCTTATTTTGATTGGGAAAATCCCAATTACCCCTCATAAAGCAATAAATACCCAGAAATATCTATAAATGGACTATTTACATAACAAGTATTAATAACCCTCATTTACATTTTATATAATGTCTATAAACTTCCTTTCGTAAATAGAAACGATACCGCGTCTACGTTTTTGTCGGGTAGTGAATGTTTACAGTCACATTCTGCAGGAGTACAACGTTGGGGCGATTCGGGTGGATTTTTAGGAAGAAAAATATCGTTTCATTCCAATGTGCGTCGTTGGATGAGTCACAACTTATTCACCTTACACTACGCTGTGCGATTCGCGGCACTTTGCGCTTGTTAAAGCGCCGATTTCGACGTCAAGTAAGCTGAGCGTAATCTCAGTCAATCTGCGACCGTGAGTGAGGCAGTAACGAAGTCTCTAGCTCCCTGTACGCTTGATTCACTTAGATACATACATCGCTTCAGCGCTTTCAAACGTTAAATATTAGATGTTGAAATTGCGACGTCGAATATTTGCTTTTAATTATTAAAAGTTTCTTTTTTCGAGGATCATTCCCATCGTACAATTTAAATTCTTATTCGCGCGATATTAAAGAAAATATTACAAAATAAATATAATTTTCTTTAATTTGAAAATAACCAGGACAAAAGGATTTCTAAGAAGCAAGTTTCAAGATGTTCAACATTTCGTATAAAATTCAAACACCCAGTTAAAATATGAAATCCTCAGCGCCCCCGCTTTTCTACGTTCGCAACAATTACAGAAATCCTAACACAATTTAAATTAAGAAGAGCTGACGTAGACGTAGGACGTAGGTGCATGCATATAGAACAGAGTCTATTAATTCTTGTGTAATTTGTAGCAAACTTCCCTGCGACGGTATGCCAACAGCAGCGAATTTAAGCGACGATGTTGAAATTTAATTAAATCTACAACAGTGGGAAAGACCATATAACAATATTGTATACCTGCATCAAATCAAGAAATCATTTTTACGACCTCGTGGAGATATGTGTAAGCAGAGAGGTCGTTATAGAAAGTTTCTCGAAGTTTAAATGAGATTTAAGGACGTTACAGCTGCTCTACACTCTTAGGATAGGCGATTTACAGAAACTTTCTCAGTTATCTTGATGGATTTGAGGATTCTTTTCTCAATAAAGTTTTTATCTAGATGTACATTTGTTGCAAAATGTTGCACTCTTCTGACGCTGTTTAATACAGTGTCCTATGCTTTAGTGTCAAAAAGAAACAACAAAACAACAGCTTTTTTTATTTGTCCTTTATTAAACTTACGACGGATTAGTGTCCACCTAGTTGGTTGCCGAAGGATAATAATTCCTTCTCCTTAGATAAAAAATTATTCGGAGACAAGCTCTACACAATAAAATTGCATTCAAGTATACAGGGTGCTCAATTTCCACTGCATACGATTTATGAATCATCTTGTGCATTAATGCATTATTATAAACGAAACCGGATACATCGGATCAGCCATATCCGCATGTTGCTAATACTAGCTTTCCTCATGAAAATCTTTCTAAGATACAACAAACTCAATTACATCATGTTGCAAGATTATCCAAAGAAATTGGTCCTGAAAATAGAATTGGTCGAAATTCTTTAACTTTACATAACATAAACCTTTCAAACAACGTCACCCACTATACAAAAATTCCTAAATCTAGAAATTGATAAAACGTTAAATCTGGGTGTTATGGAACCATCTAAATCAGCATGCTGTAGTCCTTTATGGCAGTACCAGATGCCTATCCGATTCCATAATTTTACAGCTTATTTTCAGTCAATGGCGCCTCAGTAATGATGGTTGGGAAAGATTTGTTTTATATCTAAGAATATGTTAAATAATAAGCAACCAGGAAAGAAATCTCGATTCCTAACATTATTTAAAAGATAAATAAAACAATGTATTCATTTTTATATACATTTATTCAACTAATATAATTTTTTTTTCGTCTATTTTTTTGTTGTTGTCGTAGATATTGGAAGAATATAATACATTATATCCAGAAAAAATAATGTTTAAGTGTGTATATATATATATATATATATGTTACGTGTATATATTCTTTCTAACATTGAATTTGACACAATATTATTGACAAAGACACAGATCAAGTAAACTAGAAATTTGCTACATGTCCAATAAATAAATTTTGAAAACTGCAACTTTAAAAGTGATACAAGATATGTTTTCTTTGTTCTATTTTTTTTTTTTACAATAAAAGATATCCATCTAGCAAATTTCCTCTTACATTACATATGTTTTTTTTGTAGTTCATCAACATTTTTTTTTTTGTTGATCGACACCATGGTTTTATTTACCACGTGTCAACCACTTTACTTTTTAAAGCAACTGACAGGGTTGAAGTAGCATTGTCTGAAACGGCTTTGTCGCTTCATTTCCGGGCCTCTAATCAATCTCTCCCAGCCGTAGGGGTATTGAGGAACCCTGTTGAGTTCCGCAAGATGTTGAAGCAGCTGCTCCATCTGCTCGTTTGTCCAGCCTGCAGAGGGATCGACCATGTTGGAGGTATCTTGATCAGAAGAAGGCTGCAAAAAGAAAGAATTAGTACAAACTATGGGAAAATAATGAAAAAGAAATCAATGTTGACTTGACGCTGTAAGACATTCAATTTTAGGTTGTGATGAATATACGAATAATTTTCTAAATAACAAAGCATGCGTAAAACAGTTAAAGCCATTGTTTTGGACTTGGAAAACAAAAGATTCGAGCAGCAAGAAAAATTTATTGCTCAATAGGCTTGTTGTTAAATGAAAGGATTGTATCGCTTCAATGGCATCATTAATTCATCCCTAAAATATTCTTTTGATGATAATCGCACGTTAATGTTGCTTCCGCGAGTTTTCTTTTGAGATTTTGATGATGATCATGGTCCCAAATCTAGACTCTAATGCGAGTGTTCAATTTCTTTTCAAAAATTCTGCCAAATTTTTCAAACATGGTTGGAAACAGCAAAATAGTTGCTTTATTAAACAGACCTTAAAAATGAATTAGTAATTAGGAAGACAAAGTTATTTCCGGTATAACCGGAAGCGGCATCAGTATACCGGCAAGTTTTCAGAATTTTCTAATGTATAGTCGCTCATATATCAATCGATGCAGTTCCCGGTAATTTCTCACGTACGATACTCGGTTCTTCCCAAACTATTTCTTATTTTTTCCTATAAGAAGGGTGACTTTAGTCTGTTTGGAAAGTTGTAGAACTATTGTAGAGCCACGGTTTCTAATGGTAAAGTCACGACAAAAGCATTTATAACACCCACCTGCTTCCATTAACCAAAGTGCTTAAATAGAATTCCGAAAATTATGTTCTAAGGCATATGTAATAGAAAATAGACGTAGTAGAAAATTGTAAAAACAAGCTCTTTTGCAAATTTCTTTATTATGAAAAATATACATCAATCTGACATCAAACAGTGGAGATTATTACCTTCATAATAGTAAATATATGTAACACTTAGTGAGATTAAATCATATACAACATTTATATACGTATATACACAAATACATATATGGAACGGATATTCACATCGATTTAATTATTTCAAGAGTCCAGCCACTAAAAATACTGCTTTATGTATACATCTACATAAA
>CACRWG010004431.1:0-37657 GCA_902654985.2 Oryctes borbonicus
TATACCACCAAAGCGATCAAGATTTGTTAGCTTATATTCAAATACGTACCACGTATATTGTTTAAATGCGAGTTTCCTCCTCCATTAAATTTGTTTGAAGTAAGAATGTTGGACTTAAAGCGTTACTAGACCAATTAGCAAGTAATGGTCTGCCATTAATCAAATTTCTCTTTGGATGCTATGATTTCAATAGTATTCTGTGCAACCAAAGATATTCCTACACCAACCCCAACTCAAAATTGAACATGTTTCTGCCTAACTGGGATCATAAGCATGGTTCCGAAAGTGTTTCTTATTCCATCTTGTTCCGTTGTTTGTCTCACAGTTAATATCGCGACATTCGTAACAGGGAGCCAGACACCTCTTGGCGCACCTCTAGTGGCAAGAAATACATGCCTGGCATTTAGAAAACAACGACATCGTAAATGATTCCATCAATACCATGAGGAAGCTATTTTGGCATTAAAAGCGTAAACTTCTACAGGCAGAGTCAATTAAAACTAAACGGGTTCAGTATTTGGACCGTGTCATGTCGTTTCTTTATTAAACGGAAAGTCGATGTTTCGCCCACAATCATATGGGGCTTCTTCAGGAAAGGGAAAGGTGGTAAGCAACAGTTAGCACAGTAACTCAACGTGTAAACCACGCCAGAGGCGAAACTAATTGAGTTAGTTTGTTGTTTCTAGAAATTTTCTGAAGAACATTGTCGTAGCAATATCACGTTGGCGAATAACCAACACTATCGCTTCGATAATGAAGATAGCTAAATGATAAACTCATTATTCTCTATTATTTCTCTTTTAAGATAACAAAATGCATCAGTGATCCTTCTTGCAAAATTATTCCTCTACATAAAGAAGGTGATACAAGAACCATTAGCGACTCCAGACCAATTTCACTACTTCCTACTCTATCAAAATTATTTGAAAATATTCTCAAACTGCAACAACTTTAATATCTTTACGAAGATAATTTTCTTTCGCATATCAGATATTAGGTTCTCAAACGTCTTGAAAATATATAATATCAGACGCTGCATCATGCCTTGTTTCACTCACAAAAGTAAAAAAAAATGTAAACTTTTTGTGGCGATGTTGTTCAAAACTATCTTATTTAAATCAGTAAAAAAAAATAAACAGTAAACCGACACATCAGCTAACAACGTATCTCAAAAATAAAGCTTTCAGAATTTAACAATAAATGTAGGCAATATATTATGCACTGCGGCGCTCAGGAAAGTATAATTACGTTTCATGTTTTTCTATATTTCGTACGAAAGTAATGTCTGCTATCATCATTGCTGTAATTCCTTAAAAAGAAGAAATAGAAAACTTCCTACCGGGCAGTATAGTAGTAGTACGAGATAGTTATATTTCCCTTCAACGAATTTACTTTTTCTAAATAAATTGCAATAGTGGTTATGACCCTGTTCCTACTCATTTGGAATAGCTTCTAAAGATGTGATCTAGCAAATGTGTGCAACCGATGCTATTTAATTTTATTTTTTAATCTAGCCTTTTGAAAAAGCGAAACATAATGATTTCCAATATTACTTCCTTATAGCAATTTACTGTCGAACTTGGCGGATGATTATAAAATCGTCCCACCAAAATACAAAATAATTCTATTGCCATATATGTACCATCCGTGATGTTTAGATTACATATATTTTTAGTTACTTACTCTTACTATTGTCAATTCTTAAAGGACATGTAGTGAATTCCTATTTAGCGGAAATAATAATACTAATACTGAACACACATATTGCCAAATATGAAGACGCTGTCATCCGGTTTCGTCTGGCAAGTGTCAAATTATAAACATATACATTGCGCGACAAAATTATAAAATAAATCTAAAGCAATTTATTTTTCGAAGACGGGTAAATTTAATTTTTTTCAAAATAAAATTTTTTGTATCAATTTTAAGTTTGTTCCGCTTCTGGTTTTCAAGTAATGTTGTCATCGACAATTTTTTAAATGACTCTCGTCTTTTTTTATTTTGGCAGATGATTTACCAAATGGTACCATTAACATTTTAATTCCTCACACAACAACATTTGCTTTAATTTCGTGAAGCAGCAAACATCTGTTGTTTACTTTTTTGTTATTAGTGACTCTACTCTTTAAATGGCTATTCGAAAATGTTGTTATGTGAGGTATTAAAGTGTTGGTAGTACTATTTAGATAATAAACTGATCCATCAAAATTAAAAAATTGCCGATTATGTCATAGCCTGAAAACCAGAAAGGAGTAAAATTTATAATTGATGCAATAATGTTTGTTTTTAATAAATAAAATTGACTTGACCGAGCATTTTTTTCTATAACAAGTTCGTTCAAATGTTGTGAATTTATTCCATAATATTGCCAAGGAGTCTGGCAAACACTTGTCAGACGAAACCTACGATGCCAGCATCTTCGTATTTAGCGATATGCTTGTTCAGTCTTAACAATTTCCGCTGGGGATTTACGTAAATGTTTATTACTTTGGTTGATAATATTATTTTTTTAACGAACTATTGCATATATGGTAGGGAGCCTTAAAACAAAGTGTAGTGAAACGGAAGACATAATTATACCTTCTTCAGCCAGGCAGTGTATTATATGTTGCCTACATTAAACCTAAAAGCCTATTAGCTTCCACAATCGAGATTTTAATTCCTTGCCGCTCACGTTAGCAAGCTCGAACCAAAAGACAACGGGAAATTTAATGAAGTTATTACTAAAATATTTCCCGCAAAATTCAAGTAACCATTAGCCGTCTAATGAAAAGTGAGAATTCCTATTAAGATTTTTTCAACAACATTTATCGTCCTAGAATTAACAGAATAATGATTCAAGTTGTTCCTTTTTCAATTTGAGTAAGCGACACCGAAGACAAGGGTCATTGGTTTGACAAACGGAAACAAATCGAGAGTCAAACGATAACGGCGAAAAGTCACCTTACCGTTGTCCAATTCCCGACACGGACACATGCGGAAATCCAGACAATTTCCGCACTGGAGCGGAATTTTTTATTTCTCCTGGCGCTACTGACCTATTTTAAAAGTTATTTAAGGGATTCCTCTTCTTCAGCGCCTTGTACGATTACCGACCTATCGATTGTATTTCGATGAAGGTCCGCCATCACATAGTTTTATTAAGTATTGTAGACTTCTTAGAAATAAGATTTAGAAGAACTATTTTATTTGTACACGTGGAAATTAATTCAATTCTCCCAAACAATGTGTTACTGTCACCTTGATATTGACGATATTATACTATTTTATATCTTGACGATAAGCCTAGAATGCTTGTAAAAATATCATAGCTAAAATTCGGACGCCCATCAGATCATAGATTGTCAATGAGATAGTAACAATACGCTTACGAAACATGGAATTAGTGTATTAATTAACAACTCAAAAATTAATTACTGAAAGGTCTTGCCCTTGACTGTGGAAGAGTGCAACCTGCACACGTTACAACCTCCAGTTACTATTTGCATGTTCGACAGTAAACTTTATAGCAGCAACAAATAAAGCCAAATAAATTACCTACTGACTTGTTACCAGCCGTACAGCAGTAAATATTTGCACGCGACGGCCTTTTGTGCTAGCCGTAACAAATCGAATTCAATTGGGAGCAATGTAGGTCCACCCACCCAGTTCGATAGGCTAACTTGCAGTACCGTACACTGACGAGTGCCAAAAGGCACGAAACGGCGGTGTCTGTGCGCCCTACTAATCGCTGTTTTTATGCTTCTGGCTTATGAAGTGTGTGGAGGTCTATTGCATTTTATATATGTAAAGGTATTTTGCCTTTATATGCGTGTTTGTATTGTCAAATGAAATCAGATTACACGCTCTTTTTACGCACTAACTCGGACAGCATAAATATCTAAAAGTCTATATAGCAATTAATTTCGACAGTTTGAGTGGCTAGGGTATCTTTAATTAGCAACTCTCGTCCATATATATAAATACAAAACGTTTGTCAATATCTTTATAATAAAATCTAGACATGCTCAGGAATTGCCTGTGTGTAATCATTGTCAATTTATTTGTTACAAGAATTTAGTGTACCCTCCTTTGCATAACTAACACTTTAATTCAATTTTCTTGCACACATTCATCCTCAGATGTAATTACTATACGAAACAGCTTTTCCTAATATTTCGACTGTTCTTAAAGTTGTGACCTAGAAAGGAATTGCATGCACAAAATGAAAATACTTCATATATAACAAATACATGTAGGTATGTTCGGTACGTACGATCATGTACATATGGTCCAAATACTATTCTAGAAAGAGCATTTTTATGAGAAAATCAAAGGAGGTGATCATATCTCTGACCCAAATCCAGGATATTACCATATATAAGACCTACATAAATATTTTCAATGTAAACTTCTGGTAAAGTAAACAGATACTTCAATCTGCTGCGATTGTGTCAGATCGATACCGAGCGACTACGTTTTTTAAATTTTAATCGTAGCTGTACCTCAGATATTTCAATACCTAAGTAAAAAAAAGTAAAGTAAAGCGAAAAATGTTTCTGTATTGCAACGAACAGTGGCAAACCATTCTTAATACAAGCTATGGAATGGAAACAAAAAAGTATATATTTCATTTATAAACAGCTTTATATATACATATATATATATATATATATATATATATATATATATATATATATTATATTGATTAAGGTTACAATGTTTCTTAGCTCTCTTTACCAAAGCGATTTCGCTCCGTAACTAAACGTCGAACTTGACTACCAAAACAATTTAGCATTTCAAGCTGAAGAGACCATTCACAAACGATGCATGATGCGAAATTTATCTGTCGCCAATTGTTCGCGAATGCTATTCATGAGCACAGACTGATATACCGCATAAAATTATTATTAAGGCATACATAGTGGTAACATTATGGCATCTCACATTGTTTGCCCGTGACATAAATACGGAAACAATGTCTTAATTCCGATGAAATGGTGGTTAACTATCCCGTATCTAATTTATCAAATATAAAGGTTTTGTATTAGATTATCTTGTAAAATATCTTGTTTTGTATAGTTAGTGACAAATAGTACGTAGGGTAACACAAACTCTCAGAGTTTGGTAAAAAAATGCCACTCCATGTTTTCGTTCATTTTGTAGGATAGCTGTTTTAAATACATTTGTATCATTATATGAATTTGATCTTTTCAAAAAACTCAACATATAATCTAGGTTAATATAGGAATGCATTCATGGTCTTTCTATCTAAGTAAACTATTGTGCATAAAAGGAACACTTTAATGTAGTTAATAAATTGACAAATTATTGCTTGGATAATGTAAGTTTTAGTATCTTCTTATTTATTAAACACTGAGGTTTAAGGATAGTATCCAATATCTTTCCTCAAAGAAATGACTGTGTTATACGAGGCTTTCGTGTAACTTTAGTAGAGTGGCATTTGCATACAACTCGATAACCTTTCATAAACAAGTTCTTTTATGTGAATATATCCGAAAAATTGTAGACATTTGAAAATTAAATCGATTACTAATACCATTGTATTCAGCTAAAGTATTCTAACATCCTTCTTTTTTGGTCGCACCAAAAATCAGTATCAAGTTGCCTACTTTAATTTGAACAATTGAAAAATATGTTTTAAAATTCTGTCAATTGTCTAGAGAATTATTTTTGAATTATTTCAAATATTATATAATAATAAATTATTATTAGATTTTTTGATTTCGTCCCGCGAGGTCGGCGCGAGTACGGGCCCGCGAAAAATCCTCTACCACGCCATGGGAAAAAAGCAACGCGATGAACGGTAGTCGCGTCAAGCTAAAATGTCGGAATACGCGAGAAAAAACGGAAATTTTTGTACACAACGACGGAGAGACTGACTTGAGTATCAGCACAACGTAAAGGTATTGGAAAAGATATTTGATTCCTGTTTAATTGTTTAATTTCTGTACATTCGTAGAATTTTCCTACAACGAGAAGGATCATTGTAAACACGATAGTATCAACAAGGTGTCATCGACAAAATGCAAAACAACCTTATAAAAAGGCGAGTAAAAGTATGTAAGCTAACGTTGCACAGTGAGATATTCTAACAATCTGGAGGAACATTGTAACAAACATTTTGATTGGCTTTCGCATTTTTACTGGATAGAGGTTACAACCAATACAGCTAATGTATTCTAGAAGTTAAGAAACATAGACAAAACATGGTGAAATTTTACTATGAATGTGTGGTAACTTGTTTTACTATTGCATAATGAAAATCTGTTGGATTGGGTAACCTGCGTCTGGTTTCTTGCTAAACCTTTATGGTTTGGGTTTTCATCTAGTTAACTGTAATTACTGATCGATGTAATGTGAAGAGTACTTATAATTTATTTTTCGAAGAAATATTGATACGCGTCAATTTTCTTTTTTTTTTACTTTTTTTAACTGACAACTGGTATTTTATTTATTTTGATAGATTATTTAATTGTCTAAACGGTGTCATTAACATTTTAATACATCACATAACAGACCTTTCACATACAAGTCATTTTGAAACTGGAAAATATATTTCATTAACAGGAAGAGAAGATAAATATTGTAACTCAAGAAAGTAATTCTAAAGTTACGTTTACAGTTATATCAAATATCGATCGAAGTTTCAAAAATATGTCGAAGTTGAAAAAATTTATTACAAGCTGTATTTGGAAAGTTATCAATAACATATATCGAGTATTTGAAAATAGTTTACTTTGCACAATAAAGCAAACAAAAAGGGAACTGGATTTAGTACAATGAAGTAGGTGTAATTGTTCATTGCACAAGTACCTTAGATGAGTTAGTATCACCCCAACAAAGCACCATACAATTTCTCGTCAATATTTACCATTTTCGTATTGTACAGGTATATAAATTATTACACAACGTGTACAATCCGCCTTCATTCCTTTAATTTAGTACGGCTTTTATTAGCTAATAAAGTGAAATTTAAGCGGAGAAACAGAAATTTACGAGCGAAATTCCGTGGAAATGATAACTCAATTAGGACATCTGCGTGTTTTCTCAGAAAACACATCCGTCCCCTAATAAATATTGTTGAACGATCCTGACTTTCGAATTCCCCTAGCAGATACAAAAATGTTTGCCGGACGCTTACTCCCAAGGTGTTTTATCATTTTTTCATTAGGGGCTAATGTTTTTTCATTAACGGAATACATTTATCATATTAGTTCGGTTCGCTTGTTATCTTTATTGGTACGATGATATATTGGATTATGGCGGTTATGGAAAAAAATTATCAACGAATTCTCTAGAAGTCGTAACTAGTTGCGAATGATACGCATCTTAGCCACAAATACTGTAGATACCATGTTACTGTCAAATTAATCAAAATTTTTTAAAATTTATTACTAAAATTAGTGCGATTAAATTAATCAAAAAGGGCGCTTTGTCAGTGCATGAAAATGTAAACAAAGCCACCCTTCCCTCCTTAGGCAGAGGAATATCCATGTTTATGCAAGGTATAAATTAAATTATTGTGACTATGCCACACATGGTTTCGCCCCAATTCCTAAAGCTAAAAGTTTTTAACTAACTAATCCATATCCTTCATTTGATAAATAGTTGCTCCCTTTTTCAAAACATTGCACATTTGTTGGATCGTCTTTTACAATGTATAAACTACTTCCTTAGTTTAGAAGTTCCTTAGTTTAGCATTAAATCACTGGCTTTGTTAACATTTTTGAAATCAATTGACTCTAGAGGGCTGTTGATGTACTTTCTATGGTAGCTTCTATATCGGATGGTATAAAGTCTTTTGTAACTCGCTTCTCTTTCTCAGTTTGCCCAAAATAGTGGTCAAGTGACCGCCAACTAAAAATTTGTGGTCAATTTACTCAAATACACCTGTGGCGACAACACGAAGAAGTAAAAAAGCAACATGCCGTTTTTGTTTTGTTAGATGTAGTTATAAAGACCATATGATCAGCTTTTTTTTTTACTACAGTATCCTGCATGTTCGCAACTTTAAGCAATTCGGAGGCAATTCCATTATCGCCTCTCCCTGTTATGGATTCATTCCGCAGGCGGATCCCATGAATAGATTGTAGCAAGCTACTTGTCGTCTATAAAACATGTCGCTATGAACTAGCGCAAGTATAAACAACACCTGCCCTAAATCAATAGACAATGTTGTGCGTCACTGCTTGGCCTTTGATTTCATCTACACGCATTTCAGTCTTGGCCTGTTCTGCTTTGCGCTGATACTCCAGCTGTACATTAAGAATTATTCGTTTGAAGAGTATAACCGAGAGAAAACTGTGAAAAATATTGTGGAGATGAGAGATATGATTAGCAGTCATTGGTGTAATGATCTCTCTAGCCTAGCAAACAAGATTTCAAACGATCAAAAATGGGTAAAATCTAAATTAATACCAGTAACGGAAGACATTATTCTATTTAATCAATAGGTCACTGCTAAAGCTAATGAAGCATTTGAAGAATTAAAACAACAAAGATATCAAGAATAATTACAAATTGTTATGTGAATGTACTTTGGCTTTAGTTTTAACTTTTAATAGAAAGAGAATGGGTGAAGTACAACTTTGAGATCATGATTCATATGAAAGAAACATTTCATCTGTACAAAAATAATGCACTAATTCATTGTTCGAAGACAGAAAAGACATTAAGTGCAAGGTTTAAACGCGTTATTGTTTTTGGAAAAGCTAGCAGACCCGTGCACATTCTTTTCACTAAAAAATGCAACAATTTATTGACTTAATAATAAGTTTCTCACAATATTGTACCAAAATCTAATAAATATATATTTGCCAATCCTGGATCTAACGATCGTTGGATGAGCGGTCAAGCAATTTTGTGAAAATTTGCTAAAAAATGTGGAGCTAAAAATCCTGAACAGTTAACAAGCACCAAATTCTGCAAACAAATTGCCACCATATTACAAGTAATGAATTTCGAGCGAAATGAGACGGAAGAAATTGCCAAATTCATGGGACATACGGAAAAGACACATTTGGAGTTTTACAGGTTAGATCAAGGAATAGCATAAAATAGCAAGGAACGAGCAATGAATAACATGACGTTATGTTTCAAGTTGCCCTATTTTGAAATTTTTTTTAATAAGATCACAATGAAAATGAATTAAATAAATTACCGAAATCTTGTATAGTTTACGTTCTTTCTTATGGTATTCTAATGAGTCAATAATGTTTCAGGCAATCTGATGACAGTTATCAGACTGTTAAAGTGGCTAAGGTATTCGTGTTACTAAATTCTGGTAAACGGGCTGAATTAAAAGGAACAAATTTAAAGGACTTGGAAATATATCAAGAAGAGATAGAAATCGAGGATCAATCACAAACAAATACTCATACATCAAAGCAACCAAATATTAACTCAAAAGGTATATCTCTTAAAAGCCTAGATGAAAATCTATCTGACGTTCCGTTGTGTAAAAGTGTAAAGTATAGTAACAAACCAATTACAGAAGTGGAGACAAATTTTGATGTAGCTGCAAGTAGTTCAAGAAAACAAACTGATATAAAAGATGACGTAGAAATAAAGAAATCAAAACGAGTTAAATGGTCAGCTCAAGAAAAAAAGGTTGTCTTAACTTTAAAATTAATTTTAAAGCCAGCATAAAAAAGAAAACTGCCCCTGAAAAGAAAGAATGTTTTGATTTAATTATAAAATATCCAAATTTATTTGCGGAAAACGATTGGGTGCGGGTGAAAACCTTCGTTTACAATACGTACCGCAACATGTAATTACATTTTGAATCTTTTCTTCACAGTTTTTCTTTTAACATTTTGTTTTATTTGTTTCCATTTCCGAATTTATTTAGTTTAAAAAAGAATGAATGTCAAACTTGCCCTAGATCTCGAAAATAAAACATTTTTGCTTAAGGCGTATTTTATTGAAACATGTTATTAATTTGTACATACAATCTCCATTTGGATATTGTTTGGACATTGTTCCAGAACCCACGGAGCTCAAATCAGAGACAAAAATTTTATACAAAATCAATATTTGAAGAAATGACATTGGAGAACAATGGGAAGTCTCGTAGGGGTATATTGGCGTTTTCTTTTTCACGGCATATCTGAGTATAAGTTCTTTGTAGCTTACCTGCCAAAAATCAAATTAGAAAACCTCTTGGAGTTGAACTTGATTGTCAAAACAAGAACAGAAGTTATGTCACATCCTTTATTTGTGTGATACCTGTTGCATAGTACAGAGTATTAATTCCAGAAATGCAATGCTGGATGTCGAAGTATCTAGCTTAGAAAGCTTGATTTCAAAACCGGCAAATCTTCGGAACAGCTGGAAAAGTACGTGGAGCAAAGCCGAGCACGTTGCTCCTAATTTATACATTTATCAATTGCTCAAGATAAACTATAAGAGAAATCAAAATTTGTGGAAAATCGGTGCTGATTTGACAGTGGAAAGAAGTGATTTGCAATCTATCCGTCAAATAAATTTTGAAGAGGAGCAACTAAGTGCTTTGGAGCTACCGAATTGCTTTTAACGATACAAGCTGAAAGGATGCTTTCCAAATATATATGCCTTCTTTGGTATTCAATTAACAATTCCTGCAACTGCGGCTTTTACAAATCGTTCATTCGGCAAATTAAAGCTGATAAAAAATGATTTAAGGTGGGCTATGTCACAATGGCGACTGGTATATTTGTCAAGACTCAATAAAGTTCGATTGATTTTGATGATGTAATTTGCTTAGCAAACCACTCTGTTTAGCATAAAATATGTATATGTTATTAAATCTCAATTATAATAACCTACAAGCTTGTAATCAATCTACTATTACATTATTTGTCTGTATATTGTTTGGTTATTGTGATATAATAAAGTGAATTATCGTTTTCATTATACTTTAGTGAAATACCTGCCCTCTTTTTAATATATTTGCAGGTATGTTTAATGTAATTCATAAATATATATGTACTTATGACATTATTAATTTACGTGTCCGTGCAGGTGAGCACACTTAATAATCCTTTCTGCTGCCCTGCATGATGCGGTTACGCCATTCTTTCAAGTTTTTCTTTTTATTCCACGCATTTTATAAAATTTTATAAATAAATAAATTGAATCGGTAAAACAATGGAAAAAGAAAACTACTAGTTTTTGTTAGAAACATATATTTCATATCTATTAAATTATTATTCGTCCAAAGGTTAGAAATTAAATTTTCGTTATCTTTGAAGCACAAATTATTACTGCGATATAGCATTACGTGGGCTTTGACGGCCGGTATAACTGCTCCTGTTCAGTTCAATTATCCTGAAGAAGACGTCAGCATGAACGGCGAAACGTCGAGCAAAAGTTTTGACACACGGCGAAATCCGGAAAAAGTTAATAGCAGTAGCTATTACTACGATATTTTAATGACTTGCTCTTTGACGACTACACAGCTTCTTCCAATTACGTGAACTTGTAATACAGCACTATTGAGTGCTGCAATTATTTTTAAATGATTTTTTCTATGTTACATTAGTTTAGCTTCCGCAGTTTTACTCCTTGTTTAAGGAAAATGCCTACACTTATCTTTCTTCTCGAGAATAACTTGGATAGGAAATGAGACCTACGCAACTTAAGCCGGAAAGAATAACTGGTCTCATTTTATACTTTTTGACAATGAGCATGTAGAGTTTTATTCAATAACAGTATGTGTGAAACGTGATAACGATTTTTTTGTGTTAATTCCTTAAGTGCATCATCAATATTAATGAAGCTATCAGTTTGGTGCATTTGATGCAGGAATATGCAAATAGGAATTTTCTATTATCTCACGTAAGTCCTAGTAATGTATTACGATCATGAAATACTTGATCCCCCAATAATTTGCGTAGAGCATGACTGCATCGCATTACATCGAAATGTAGCTATCAGTCTTTGCACATGCAAAGGATTAATTAGGTAAGTAAATTGATTCTTGCCTTAGTAAAATATCAGAATGTAGCGACAACGGCGTTCCTCGCGCAATCCAATGAAGCTCCACTAGGTTACCTATTATTACAGAGTCAATGGAAATCTAGCTATTATACGAACCAGGAACGGTATTGTTCTCCCGATCAGCCCAATATCTGATGACAGAAGGGATCTGTTTGACATATTATGTCCTTTTTTTTCTCTGCAGTCTCCCGTCATTGTCGTTTCATCTGCTCCACTGTAGGTAGCTTATATTACACAGCAGCAACCGACGACGTTGTTACCGAGGAATAAAGGAAGCTTTGCTATTGTTCGATTGGGCATTACGTATGCATTTATAACGCCTCTGAAATCTAAATATAGAATCTCGCTTGTATCATCGTCATGCTATTATTATAGCCTTCTAATACTATATTGTTCAATTTAATCGAGTCCCAGTTTTGCATTTATGCTGTGTTCTAGAAACAATGAAGTACATGACATTTGCATACTGCTTTTGCAAAAATCAATAACGAGGTATTCTATTTGCAAAGATAATATGGCAACTCAAAGTACTTTTCTTTACTAAGTACCCGATGATGTAAATAATTCATTCATAGCTATATAGATATTTGATTCATATTTGAAAATTGAAGCCTGATTAATCCCGCTTAGTCACCCAACTAAATAAAGTTGGTAATAGTTTTCTATCAGCAAAAAAAGCAATTGCCTTTTTAGATATTTTATATAAGGCGCCTTTTCGCGCCCTTTATAGTTATAGAAGTACCAAGTTACCTCTGAGATTTAGTTTATAAAAGCTTTTTGTGATCAGAAGGAATTACCCGATACAAAGTAACCATTGAACAGTAAATTTCAAGGATGTATCAGTTAGAACAACCATGGATGTTATGTCTCAAATATTGAAAAAGAAACAGATTTAATAAGAGTCAGAATTTTCTAGTGGATGACACATCAACGTTTGCAAAGGACAATTCCACTATAGGAGAAGGCGTAAAATTAATGCAAAGCTATACCAGCTGCACTGAACTAACTGCAAAAACCAGAGGTAATTGTAGCAAGAAGTGAACTTGATGTAGGACATTTTCAATAATTGGAGCGATATAAAGCGACAGATCCACTTGATACATGTCCCGATACATTTACATAATTTTAGATATTGTCGTGAAGATAAATGTTTATTGTAAAGGGCTTTTCTTGTTATGTATATGTTTTGCAGGACGAAGACATAAATACCGGTAATATAAGAAGTAATTTTCGTAGGAATTTGGCGTAGGTAAAAACAATTGCATTCCAGCATTTGTTACTGATTACATTCGTGGCTCCTGTGATTTTGATTGGTAAAAGAAAGATATCCCAATTTCAACCGCATATGTAGACCTTTAGTTTCCTAATGAAAATGAACCCATGTCGCTCACATATTTTCTTAATTTTTTCTACAAACAATATTAGTTATATTATTAAACATACGCATTTATTCGCAACAATGTAATGGTGTATCCATTAATACCATTAATAAAGAAATTGAACGATTCCTAGTCATATTGATATTGACGGGGTTACAGTTGTCAAAGTAGTAGATATGACAAAATAACATCTGTGGTGAGCCTAAAACGCTTTTAAAAACTTCAGCGATATATATGTAATGTTTTACCAATGTGAAATTTGGAAATTTTACGAAATTCTAAATTTTCTTCAAAAATTGCGGGTCATGAATCCGGGAATGTCCCTAGACACTCTTTCGCCAGATGAAAATAGACGTTTTAAGACGTAGAAATGAAAATAACTAACTCTTCTCTTCACTAAGAGCTTATGAACACACTTATTAAAAACTTTAAACTGCAATATTTACTCAAAACTATTTAAATTGGAGGAAATGTTTCGTACAACTGGCCTGGACGACAGCTAGACATAAAGTCATAGATAAAATTTGCGTTGTTTTTCACCACTATTCAAATACGTTGGCAAATCTTTTATTGCAAAGACGCCTATGATAATTTTTACCCATTGAAAATGTACTACTATAGAAATATATGTCGAAAGGAACGATTTATGCTGTAGTAAGATGCAGAGACGCAACTTAGGTTGGGAGTCTGTGTTCTTTGATGACACTCCTACCCACATGCAGCACTAAAATGTTACACTGCGAATCTAGATGACACCGACCGAAAGACATTTAGTTGACAAAGACAAATTCTATACGACTAACGTATGCACTAGAACTTGCTGTAGAAATTTTAGACAATAATTTGATGACAAGAGAATGACGGATAAAAGTAGCTAAAATAAGTCTTCCCCACGATTGTCGTTGGTTGGACTTACAATAATTTTCTTATTTTTACGCCCCGGAGATATTTGGCTAAACACAGGAATCTTTCTGTAGGTATCGGGCTTCCTACCAACAGATGGATCCTCATGCCCGATGGGTGAACAATGTGAAATGACAATGAGAAGTGAATATGGCGCTGATGACAGCTAACCTCGTTGTTGCTTATTATATAACATGACAATATATATATATATATATATATATATATATATATATCGCCCAAGTTTATATATATATTTCGCAGACAATTACGAAAATAGAGGGTCTATTGGTGGAATTGAAATATTCGGCCATTACTAAATGCTATCCGTGAACAATTCAGAAACTTAGAACAGGAATTATATCATTTTATTGATGAGATGATGATCTTATATAAGGGAATCAGAGCAACCTCAGACAGCACATCCTAAATAAGCTTCATAAATGATACAAGTTCTTTGTTCGTTATAGTGTCTCCGGTATAATATATGATTTTGTTTATTACGTGAGAAAAGGAATAACAAGTAATGACCTAAATGAATGGTATCGGAGGTCAACTAGTAATTTTATTATGCAAAACGATCCCTCCAAATTTGCACGCGAGAGTGCCTTTTAATAACTTTCGAACTGTTTGCGTACCTGAACGAACAAATAAACATAGTTACTGGGCACTTTACCGAAAAGAGAAATTCGTCTTTGAAAAATGATCGTGATTTACAAAAGAAAGGTAGAGGAAGTTATGATTTCTGTGTTGATAACATCCGCAAGCTAATAGCAATGAAATGGATAGATAAGGAAGTAGTCAGGTTACCAAGTACTTTCGCGGGTGTTGAACCTTTAGGCTCCGCCAACCGACAAAAGGAAAGTGCAGGTCGAGCAGCTCGAGTAGACCCAATATCGCCCAGTGTAACAATCAACATATCTTATTAGTTGTTCTCAGTTATCAGTTGTTAATGCTTGATTAATACCTCAATGCGAAAATAATGGAAGCAATGCCTATAAAGTTATTCCATACTGCTATAACGGAAGCGTTTACAGCGCAAAATAAGAAAAGAAGCAGACTATTTTCTATGGATAGTGTTTCCACCAACCAGTAAACCAGTACTAAATGTTCGATATGAGCAGTTTGGATTGGCCAATGTGCAGTAACAAAGGACGAAACCGTCACTTTACTAATGGTTATTCTACAATTCATTACCACTTCATCATTCCATAATAAATAATGTTCCATAATGTTACTTTTGCGTCTTTTGATCATTCCATAATAGATAATAATGTCAGAATGTTACTTTTTTTAACATTGTTGCTCCTGAGCAAGTTTATGGGTTTGAAGCAACAAGAAATACTACTTCTAAGAACTTACCTCTAAGCCAATTTCCTAATTTTTTACTTTTTTTGTACTTGGTGCCAAATAAAGGGTTAGTGTAATTAGTACCTTGAATAAGGACAAAATGGTTAGTTTAAGATATACAATCTACTAACAAAACAATGGGAAATAATTTAATAAGATGCAACAATTATACAAATAAAATCAAGTGAATTTATTACTTCGTTGAAATATTATAGAGAACCAGCATGAGATTGTGACTGAAGAAAGAAGCCGATTCAGTCTATGTTTGGCTTGAAGTGGTTTATATTAAAAAGAGATTTGTGAAGGAAACATGCAACAAAACAGCTGCCCACACCTAACTAATTGTAAGTTTAATTAACGGAATTTTTATATATGGTGCTTGCGTTGAAGGAAGATAATTGCTTCTATTCGTTAGAAAATTATCGATAATTATAGACATCTGTTCCTATTAAACGGAGATTATTTACCGCTTTAATTGAAACATGACCCACTTCTGTATTGGTCTCTTGAGAAGGATGCTGTATAATTAAATGGATGTGTAGCAATTTCGAACTGAATCAATATAGATTTGGTTTAATCTGAAACGTTGGCGTAGCCCATTTTTTCGTGTTTTATTAATTATGATACCTGATTATGGTATAGATAGTTTCATCAAGGGAACATTAAAATTAGTTTGGGTTGATATAATGAATTTTCAAACATATTGTAAATTTTACGGTTTGTCTGCATGAAGGATTAGCAACTAGAAATGCAATCGGCTTAATTGCAATGGCAATATCACTTATTTTGTTGCAAAAAGCACATATGGGAGTAAAAGATTGTAAAACGTTTTACATTTCTTCGTGCGACACATATTGATATCTTCTCTAGAGGATTCTAGGGCCTGAATGCTAAAAAATAAGAAAATGTATGTAGGCTTTTTTATGTTGTTGTCTAGGGTGTCTTCTTTACAAATGATAACACTTCTTTTAAAGATAAAGTATATTAAAATACGGAAAATTAAATTAAACCCAGTTATATCACTACACTGTGACTGTCTTCAAATATGCAACAAAGTAAGATTTGGTTAGCTGTATATGGTCTGTCGTTGCTTACGTCCTTTTAGAGAATACCTCCCTGAAACTACGTTAGCATCTACGACCGTAGTCAGAATGCATAAACTAAACAAATCATATAGGGGTACTGGCTAAACTAAACTAACTATGAAACTATGAAAAATCGAGTATGACTAAAACTTATCCTACATGAATGAATCTTGTCCTAAACTTAAAATCATTTAAGATCACTTAGGTAGCTGGTAAATATTGTAAGAAGGGTTGGTAAAGTTTCAGCTGCATTCATTGATGTACATTAATTGTAGCTAGACGTGGTGCAGTACAAGATTAACTTTCGACGAACTACTATCTCCCAAACTTATCCAACAATGGCCGAATAAAATCTTCTACATAAGCAAATCGCCTTTAATGATGCCGATCTTATTGCTTAAAAAATGTAGAGAGACTACTCATAAAATTAGTTCAATCAGCATAAAAATCGGCGAAAACTTAAGTACAACATTCCAAGACAAGTTCCAGGATATGCTATGCAACGTGTTCCAACACAAGATTAAATTGCCGGAAGTAAATAATAAGATCGAATGTTTCGAACAACATTCACTCGCGGATATACGACATCGAAGGGAAGTGTGGTAAAGGTACTAACGAAGTAATTATGAAATTGTATCCAGAAAAAATAAAAATTAACGTCTAATCGGGTATAAATAGTTCCCATCGCCTGAGATCTAAAGAAAACGGCATCGGTCTAGTAATAGTTCGATTTGTGAATCGTATTATATTTCCAATATTATTTATTATTACACTAAAAAGAGCATTATCAACTCTGGGGTTAAACTTAAAGTAATCAAAAACAAGGAGGAGGTAACCCCTAAGCGAGTAGCATTAGCTAAAGCACTTCGTAGACATTCTGCTAGAAACTTATGGTCAGCTGTCAGGCAAACCTCTTGTACACCCCGCTTTACGGTATTGTGTTATAGTTTTATTTTACCTTTTTTCCTGTCTTCTCTTTCATGTGCTATAAAATACGCTCTTTTAGTTTGCCCCTCATTTTCTGCGGTACTTTGCACATTTCTGTGGTATTTTCATTTTTACTGCTACGTTTATAAGCGAGCTTGTGTAGATGGTCTCATTACCCAACAATGCATGCAAGTTTTGACCTCTCTTGGTACGGAACAAGTAATTACCGAGTCCACGCGTGTGACCTAGTCATCCGCAATCTTAATAGATATAGCAATCTTAACAAATATAGACCACCTGGTGCAATCGATGGTTTTACATTGTGAGATTTTTTGGAACACGATCTAATCTATTATCGCCTATGACAGACTGCGTCCTTTCTAGAGCCAAAAATTATAAACTTCTGCGATTGCTGATGCTTCGATAATTTTTACTTTGTATTGAATACCGTTTACTCTTATTCTACGCATGAATATCAACGCTAAAATTCTTTCTTTAAGTACTGTCATTATGTTTCTTCAATGTAGATCCCACCGGTACAACTAAAAATTTCCGGTCAAAACCCCGTAGGTTCTTAAGCTCGTTTTGTTTATACAAGTAATCAGGAAATTACACAACGTGTGTCATTCGTCCTGGGCCAGCTGCGTAAGTACATTAACCATCTTTCCGATTCGGGTGACAGTAGATGGATATGATCCGAGATTAAAAAACTGCAAATTTCAAATAATAAAGGAAGTGCAACTGCAAATCTAAGTTGCATACCAGGTACATCTAATTATTCTAACAGAATTAAGTTTTACCAATGCTCCAGATTTATGAATATTGGACCTGTATTTCACTTTCATAGTGTGGATGGAGTCGAAGTAAGGGAGTTCATATTCAACATTAAAAGCAATGCAGTTGGGTATCATTGTATTGGCGGTGTAATTGCAAAGCTGTTGATTCCTCACGCGCTGCTGTTTATCACACACATTATCAATACTTGCATTCAGTGAAGATACTACTGAAAAGTAATAGAAAGTAAATTAAGTGATCTATCTAACCAATTAACATTTTAAAATATATTAAAGGACACCGGATGAACGCGATTGTTTTCTAACACGCGTCAATGTCGAATAATGCAAAAAACGATGCACGCGAAAAGAAATTGAAAACAAAGAAACAGTGATATGAAAAATACCGATATGAAATACATAAGATAAAAATTGAAAATAATAAAGCGAAATAACAGAGGAAAGTTAAATATATTGCAATCTCTTACCGTTGATGAAGAATCTTCGTCGCACAAGTGAGAATAATCCGTCCGCCAAGCGAGGCAGTCACAAAGAAAAGAAACGGTAAAATAAAAGAGGGAAAACTAGGAATTTTGCGCGAAGATTGAGAGAGTGGGGAACAAAACTTGAAAGATTATCATATATAATGTTCCTCAAATGTAATTTAACACTTTTAAAATTAGAATAAACGTAACGATATAAAAATCGTTATAATACATTGCGGTAAGCAGCGAAAATTTTGGCTTCTGTCTATGTAGACACATTAGTGCTACTCAATTACTCGTAGACTATATTTGTACCGATATTAAAAGCTGTATTATAGGCAATTTATTACTATTAAATATCATTATGTTGGGTGGCTAGTGTGAGCAACTATTAATTATACCAAGTACCAATCTTTACGCACTTTTAAATTAAAATATGAAAATGCCTTAGGTGAAAAGCGAATTGAATGAAAGAGGATATATAAATCTTATATACTATCTGGTCTATATCCAACTATGTGTAAGAGAAATGAGTGCCAATCCCATCGCCCTTAATATATTCCCGTTTTAAATTATACTTGCATACACTTATACTTTTATTTTATCTGTTATTTGTAAAAGGCCGTATTCATCTCTAAATATGTGATAAGACAGCGGTTTCTGTTTTTTTTTCTTCTTTCCTCTTATTTGTTTGTTGTTTTATTCCTTTCCCTAATGATATTCCTAAAGACAGAAACGTCTATTTTCAAGCGCGCACTTAACATAATTGTTTTCTCAGGTTTATTATTTCGAAATCCTCTCTCTTACATCTGGTTCGGTTGTTGGGCGTCGTATAAATAATGAATTATATATCAGAACCATTATGTTAATTTTGGTTAGATAACCAAGCAGTCTCATGTCGGACGCTGGAATGTTCCACTTTATTATTAAGAATTTATGGGGATGCCATTGTATATGGTACATTTTACGGTATGTGTGCATTATGCGTGAGGCCAAAATAAATATGCCAATAGGATCATATTCTTTTATACTTTATAGCCAGAGCATTTGTGGAAAAAAAGCGCTCGTCATGAAAGTTCCTTCCGGCTTTACTATAATCAAGACTCCGTTTAATATAGAGAAAGAAGAAAGGCTTAAACTTGCTTTTCGTTAATAATAATACAGTATCTTGCGGAATCTTCCTGTGCACACTCATATATGACGCATGCTCTCAGCGAAATATCAACTCTAAAGCTTTGGCTGCCGTGGTGTATATATAACGCGATTACACATTGTACTCGCGAAAACCTCAAACAATATATATATCGTATATATACGACTCTGCACCTTTGTTATCGGCCATAAAATATTGGACAGCCGAATTTAAACGCGGTCGTACGAGCATTTTTAATAGAACATCCAGGTCGTCCAAATGAGGTCACCACATCAAAAATGATTGTAAAAATTCAAAATATGGTAATGAATGATCGGAGATTGAAAATGCGTGAGTTTACTGAGGCCCATTCCGAATGATTTTTGGCGTTGATTCCTGACTGATGACTAAAGTTCGCCACTTTCCGTGGACTTCCGTGGACGAAATTAATAGAGACTAGATAGACTCGTGTTTACTCGTCTCATGAGAATGGGTTCGTGTTGCCTACTAGTTTCTCCGAGAGTCGACAAAACACGAGTCTCTGCTAATTTCGTTAACCGCACGGAAAGTGGTAAACTTTATTGATAAAACATGGATTCATCACAACACACCAGAGACCACAAAACAGTCCAATAGAGGGTTTCTCGTTGCCAATCGGCGCCAAACATGGCTAAAGCCATTTTATAGGCCAAGAAGGTGGTTTGGTGGCGTTTTGGTATGTATGCGTTATAATAATACAATCATACAGTATTGTTGAACACATTTGGCTTCGAGTCATTACATAGTCGACGAAATCAAACTGAATTACGTACTCGAATACTGTGGTACTGGAACACTGAAACAGTGCACTATTACCCCTTACCACAAACACTTCACTGACACTATACGCACATTTCGATAAGCTAAGCGATATATTCGTAAGCCTGCAGCTTCGTGAATAAAAACTCGACGTTACGCCCACAATCGTATGGGGCTTCTTCATGAGAGGGAAAGTTGGTAGCATGTGAACCCTACCAGAGGCGAAAATCAACTGCAGAGTTTCGCCTCTGGCATGGTTCACATGCTGAGTTACCGTAATGAACTGCTTCCCGCTCAGTTAGTTTCGGCGTGGTTTATACGTTGAGTTACCGTGCTAACTGTTACCTACCAATTTATTTTTCTGTTTCATGTTTGTCCTGTAATTAGATATGTGTCTGTTGGGCAAAGAATTATCATTATTATTATCCATGTTGATTACCTTGAAAAGGACGAGTATTATGCCAACTTATTGGATCGTTTCAACAATGCTTTGAAAAAAATATGTTCGCATATGATGAAGCAAGTATTCTGTTTCATCAAGGCAATGCAGGCCTGCACATTTGTGTTGTCGTCATGGCAAAGTTTCATGAGTTAGGACACGAATTGCTTCCGCGCCCATCGTATTCGCAGGATTTAGCCCCAGCGATTATTTTCTATTTCTGAGTATGAACAATATTCGGTTGAAAAAGATTTGGCGCAAACGATGAAGTGATTGCAGAAACAAATGCCTAGCAATCATGTAATTTCTAGAATAATCGCATTTATCATTGCTTTTTGTTTTTAATTAAATGATCTATCAAAATAAAAAAAAATTGGAAGTTGTCGTTTAAAAACAATTTCGTGAAAACATGAAAACCAGAAGCGGAGGAACTTAAAACTGATGCGCAAATATTTATATAAAAGAAATAAAATTTTTCAGAACATTTCCATTTCTTATGATGGAATAAATGGGGAGCAAGGGTTAAAATTATACTGGACCATACAATGTATTTCATAAATAATTAATTAAATATTGTTTGAAATTAGAGTTACTTATTTTTACTTATTTTTACAATATTGGTTTTCATACGGACATCACATCACTTGTTTCCTTAAAAAAATCGATAAGTACAAAAAACGGATAATTTATATAAAATTTTGAACAAAAGGTCACAACTTGCCTAATGTAGCCTAAAACCAATTCCTATTTAGCTTAAGCGACTTGTAACACATAAACATATCATCGAGTAATACAATTCTTGCATAGGGTATATTTCAATACCTCAATATGCGAGTAATTTTTAGGCGTTCATTAAGGTGCATTTTATTATGCCGATCGGCAAGGCCGATTGGCAAGACCATGCGGCCTTGTCGACAGTCCGCGTGGAAACTGATCCCAAACCGACTTTTGTCGGTTTTTATCAAAGAAAGGCGAGTCGACGTCAGTAGTGACAAGCGGCAGGCAACAATTTTTATTTTAAATTGCAGTTTGTTTTTGATTTAAGATGGAGTGGAACCATCGGCATAACAGAAATGTGCCTTTACATACTCATACTCCTTAGATAAGTGTAAGATGTTAAGATGCTAGGAAGAGTCTGTATTTATGGTTAAACTTTCAAATGCCCCCTACAATCTTAAACATAAAATGTTAATGAACTCTAACACAAATAAAGATTGTTGCACCTCCGTAACGACTACTCTTTACGCACGTAGGAGTTGATTAACAAGTAATCAGTCTGTTACGTCTACACGTGCAGATGGCCGGAAGCTGAAGAAAGAGGAGAGACCGTTAAAATTAATCAGTTCCCTAATCAATCCGTTTTCTCTTGCAGATAGTACATATGGCCCACGCATTACGACGGATCTCCTACGCAACCTGTGATCCAGAGTATTCGTTCTTCAGTTTCTTAGCGAGGGAGCCGAAGGGACATTCCAGTCATCAGTTCTGTCATTCGTTCATTTCTCAAACACCAGAGCAGGTAGAGAGATTTAACATTATTACTACGTTGTAGTGTATTACGCTTATACGTCGCCAATTTCTAGTAGCCATGTTGGTGCGTAAATTCGAAATTGGGTCGGAGACCTACGGTACGACATGAAATATGATACTGTGCGAAATTTAATTATCAGTTAAACAGCCATCGATCTTCAAGACCGCGTTAATGTCTCGAATGTCGGACGATTATAATAAAATTATGATGATGTAGACGAACAATCTTTATTGTGAAGATTATCGAATAGTTTTATGGTAATCTATTGCTAAACTTTATATTGTATATAAGCTAATTTATTTAAAATTCCCAGGTCAAATATCTTCGATATTGAAAATCATATTTAGGTTTAATAAGGGACGGCGCAATTAGTAAAAAAAATGTTGATTAGCTAAAATCTTAAATCAAAGAATCAAATAGGGCGACCGTTTAAGGATTAGCAGCAGCTTAATTGCTGCAGTGGTAAGCTCTAGCGGTTAAGAAATATTCAAATACAAAAGAGCATTTCATTAAAAGTAATTTAAAATTTCGGAATTGTAATCTGAAAAAGTAGGAAAATTATAATTTCTCGAGAAATTCAAATGGAATGCTAATATTACTGTTAGTGCATGACCTGCGTGATGTTGGATAAATCCGTGTTAACACTTACTGACGAATTCTTTCAAATATATTCAGGGTGTGAGGCTATCTAAAAGAATTCGCGATAACTTTAGTTTGGTTTAACGGATTAATAATTTGGATTCGTTTCAAAGAGGAATTTCAGATGGTCAAGAAACCTTATTCATTGGAGTATCAGCTTTTACTGGCCGGTAAATTGAAGGCAGTTGTTAATTGTTGTATATGAAAAGTGTAGCGCAGTTTCTTGTAATTATAGTTACCATAATCAATGGAAAAACTAAATAAAACTAATAACAAACATTTACGAAAAAGAAATAAAGAATTAGAAGTAAATGGCAATGAGACAAAAAAAACTAACAATATAGCAAAATACAAGCCCAAAAACTACATATTGAATTTTCTTGTATTATGTCCAATAATAACCAACTATGTATTCAAATTCGCGATCTGTCTAAGTGTGATGATAAGGGTAGAGTTTGTGATCTTCCAAAATGTTTTGAACCTACCATCGGATAACCCCAGATGTCACAAAATATCTCATGTACTCGAATGGGGATAAGACAACAGGCTACGACATTGACAATGAATCGCTCCAAATAGGTGACTTACTTAATATTTTTTTTTAATCTTACTCAAGATCTCGTAATAGTTTAACACTGTATAATATCGGTATGATTTTTTCAATTGCACAGACAACTGTAATATCGTCTGGGAAATGTGTATAGACCTTTATTTAAAATAAATAACAAATAAAATGTTAAATTTTTATAGGCTACCAAATACTTAATAAACCAAGTACTTGAAAAGGTGTAAGCGAAATTGCGAGTTCCTTACATTTTCCGTTTTAAACGCTTAAATACCATAGAGAATATGATAATATAATTTATTGGTTACGAAACGAAACAGTGTATATTATTGTTTAAAAATTTAACCTCGAAGATAGCGTTGTATGGAATGTCGTTCAGCCTGCGTCCACACTATCGACTTATGGCAGTGTAGAGTCCTGTTCGCCTCCTTTTCGGACTGTTTGACCTCTTATGTAAGTGCTTTTACTACTTATATATAACTTTAGCCAGGTAAAACGGTTAAATAACTTGTATTCTCTCAATTTTCTTCACGTCCTTAATGTTTAGTTCTAATATAATACTTCATTACAAAAACTTACAGCATACATTCAATCATAACTTTATCATAACTTCGAAAATGAAATATTGCTCGGTAAGAAGTCATCAAGTCTGATGGTAAAAGCACACCACACGATTGCCCGTAATATCCCAGGTCATAGAGTCCATCTCCAAATTGCGTGCTCACATGGCATATTGTTTGCTGCAATATTTTATTGAAATTTCCATTCAAAGAACCCACAATCTTTCTGTTCAAGTCAAATTACCTTTAATTAAACACGTATTTGACTAAATGAACCCTGGTGTTTAGTGTTTAATTTTACTTTGATTAGAAGGTTAATTCAACTTTTTACTATTTAAAAGCACGCGGGATTTAAGTGCGTGAAGTTCGCGTTACGTCATAGTTTGGAGCTAATTTCTCTTCTTTCAATTTAATTCTCATAAGACGTCATCATTCGGTGTTAATTTCTTTATTTAAACTTCGGAAAGAATATCCAACACTCCCAAATCTACCGACTGTGAAAAATGAATTTATTTAACTTAGAAAACAATTTCTCCGTAATTATAACATTACACTACATACATTCACTAACAAACCACAGCTTCGAGATCTAACTTTCCATTCCCCCACTTTGTGCATTGCAAGATAATTTGAAATTGTAACATGTCGACACCTATGATCTTTATAGCTATGATGTATTTTTTGTATTGCCATCAATAAAAATGGTATGAAAGAATTTCGCGACTTACATTTAACAGTTAAAGTAATATACGCATATTACATTGAGTAATTTAAACGAATTACGGATTAAACAGTAGACACCCTATACTTAACTGAACCACATGTGTGCAATCTTTAGTTTACTCTATATAGTAATATATCTCTTTCCTTCCCACTAACCGCAAAATCTTTCGATCTGTATCGATTCGCAATATCTAGGATTACGGGCCCTGTTCCACATTTTTTCAGCTAATCGGAAACAGCGAACAGGGAGTAAACGGTCGAACGCACTATAAACGGTTGCCGGTTTCTCGCTTCGAGCGCAGGTGATTTACTACGTCCAAATTATTACTTAAAATGAACTTCATCTGTTGGTTATTTATAACCGCCTATTAGAAAAAAGTTGCCGGTAGCTGTGTACCAAACACGCGAGGCTATTTTGCTTTTACAACGCTCGCTACTGCGTAGTATGTTTTATCTACGTATTACTAGTTTCGTTATAAGTATAAATACAATAATTACGTTTAGTTTTTCTTTTTTATCATGCAGATCTTAGATGTGTTGTGAATGTTTCGCTAATTTGGTTATGAAAATTTACATACACTAGTTATCGTAAGCCAATATATTTTCAAATTCCGGTATCTTTTCCTTATAGAGGAAGTGGCCATCAACTTCGTTTTTAAATAGGACAGTACCAATTTATGACAAATTTGTATTCGGTTTTATATTTTAAAATTAGTATATGCAATATATATCCCCAAAATTCATTCCAAAAACGATCCTCTCGACTATCCACCACAATCTTAGCGGTGTTAGTTAATAATAAGTTATAATATTTGGGTCTATAGTATATGTCAAACTGTTTCGAAAATGTGCAATATCTCTTTAAGTGTGAATTTTAGGCTTAAGGGTTATTACATAAACTAATTTTAAAATTTAACACAGAATCAAAATCTGACATAAAAATGGTTCTGCTCTATTTAAAATAGGAAAATTGAAAGTCGTTTCCCGTATAGTTACTGGAAGTTGAATGTCTTTTGACTGAGGGATAACTTGTGTACGTAAATTTCCTAATTTTCATTTTATTCATTTCCCATGTACTTCTAATCAAAGCTTATCGTGACAAACCTTGTATATAAAGCACGTACCAGATGTCAAATGGTAACATAATTAAAATAAAACCTGTTTATGTTATAATAAGGTCTACTAACATTTTGACGAAGGTTATGAACTCATTTTTATTACCTAGGTTTTTTTGTGTGCGGATGGAGGTATATTCACCGAATGCATCCCCCGAAATAGAGGGGGTACTCGGCTATGCAACCAACTGCAACAGCCAGTATGTCGACTCAATCACCAGAATTCATACCGCTAGCTTACCGGCTGCTTACAACCTCAAATCTGTTCTGGCTGGAGAACGTTCCAGAAAATCTGAGAGGTACCAATAATCTCGTTACATTTTTTTTGCTTCCAAGTAATAAATCTCGATATTTTCAAGTTTTGACAAGTAGTATAAAACTACAAATATTATATACCGAATAGAACTTTTTAAATTGAAAAATTGCTGCATTAAATGCCACTCAGATGTGATTATCGTCTGATTTTGAATTTTGAGAAGCTTGTTACGTTCTTAATTTGCATTTCAATTAATGATGTTCCAGTCAATTTATAATTGTGTGCATCTTTTTCATTTTAAATTAATACTTCTACAATTTAATAGTTTCGTGATTTTTATGAATAAGAGTTGGTGGTTCAATTCCAATATTGTCTTTCTCTAGTTTATTTTGAAATTGTTGCATATCTACTTATGAAAAAATTTAATCGTGACTAATATCTGGTATGCATCAATATGTAGGTACACAACATAAAACCCCCGAACAGAGAAAAATAAAATAAATAACTAGGAGATTCCAATATCTAACAGAAATTTTTATAACGGAAGCTCTGCAGATTCTAAACAGCATTTTCATTTAATAATGATGAAATTGGGGGAAATAGGGACCATTCATCTAAGAAAACAGCAAATAGAAGGAAAGGGAAAACATTTTATGTTGAAATTCGGTAAAATATAGAAACCATAATCACTGAAGTCTAGTGAAACCAACTAGGGTGATGACAGCATGGGCACGCATTTCAAACCTCGGAGCCTAGGAAACAAAGAAAGTTGATGGCAGCCGGATCTGGTGATCAGGGTGGGTGGTCCATTTATCAATTTGAACCAACCCCATGTCCTGAGTTTTTGCCATGGTGACCACCGAAGTGTGAGTTAGAAGTGTTATCTTGGTGAAACAAAACTCCTTCAAACCTTTTTCTTCAAATGCGGCTATTTTGCCAAAATTTCTGCTTTCAGCTTGCCAAGAAATTATGTGTAGTATGTCCGCGTTATTGTTTTTTCTTCTTCCTAGTGCAACTCCATAACTATCCCAAAAAACAGTTGCCATCCCTTTCCCGACCGACGGAGCTATCTTCGCCTCTCTCTGAGTGGATTCACTCTTCGCAGTCCACTGTTGTGTCTTGGTTTCAAGAGTGTATTGTATTACTAATCAATATAAAAACTCCGACTTCTTTACGTTGCTTCAACAAGGCTTTGGAAATATTCATTTTCTATGTGTTTTTGGTTCCGTGGTTAGCCTTTTCTCTCTCTTTAGCCTTAATTCGACATCGTCTAATGCCGTTTGATACTAGACAATGTCTATATTATCGCCAATGGTTGTCCGTCTCGAACGTGCATCGTCAACCAAACTGGACCACGTTTAACTACAACTGCCTAAAATGTTGCTATGGCAAATGGTGGTTGCATTCAAATGCCAAAATGTAAGGACCCGATATTTGATTTTTTCCATTTTCGCTAACATCGACAACAACTGTTAAACGATAACTAAGCGTCTAACATAATTGAAGTTTTCAAAAATATATACATCTATATTACCAAAATATTTTTGACGAAAAGAGCCATTTTCAGGTTGAAACTCTTTTAAAGACTACCTACGCACAAAAATACGCCCATCGAAAAACAAGGTTTACACACGCACGTGAATTAGGGTTTAGTCAACATTTTTAGTACACCTAAGAATCCCATCTGCTGTAATTTGCTGGTTAAGAGCCTTTTTAGCTTCTATTATCACTATTGCAGCATGGTCAGCGAAACGTCAAGTAAAATTTTAACTACGCGACATCACCCGAAAGACATTTCTACTATGGATTACGGTCGTGAAAGCCTACACTCAAATATTAAGATGAAATTGTAAAAGGAAAAGCTATCTTGCGTCCGCTACAAATTTAACTCCGTTTAAGAATCATTTGGCATTTTCTTCTAAATGTTTCGTTAACATGGATTTATAGAGATAGAATCTATAGCCGCTTCTGCATCTTTCCGCTATTCAATTGTTAGGAATCTAATTATATCAATTTAATATCTTTAATTAGTTTTTAATTAAACTTAAACCCCACTGCTTCGTAACATCATCTAGCGAAGCTGCTACCAGTATAATTCGGCAGAAGTCATTTAGATATTCTGCCCCTATAATAAAAATTATGATATCACGCCTTCCTTTAAGAAATATGGTTCTTATCAGGCCGGGATTATTAATTCTAATTACGGGCTTTGTGAAGGGTCACCACTTGGTGACAGAGCAATATATAAATTTAACTGCAGTGAACCGCCAAATGCGCATAAATAAAAGCCATAAATAATCTGGAAGTAAGTATTTAGAGCGGTCGTAAATATTCTTTTACTCTTGTGTTTTCCTGTCTTGAGTTCCTGAGTTCCTTACAATGTTGTGAACATTTACAATGAATATTAATTTTCTATATTAAATTTAAGTCGGTATTTATACTTAAACAACATGTTCCAAATCAGTCAGAGTACTAAATATAATTACACTACGTTAATAAAAAAAAATTATAGAACAGAGTTTTAAGAAAATAATAATAAATAACGCGATATCCAGAGAAGACTAACTGCAATAAACCTAAGTATAATCTGTAAAAATGGATCTTATCAATAACAAAGTAGTGAAAAATCAACCAGAATTGTTTGCACATCTATGATGAATGTTTGAGACTTACCAAAAGAGTATATGAAACTAAGATGGCAGGAAAAGTGCCGAAAGGAAGACTTAGGAAAACATTCCCTGCGGTAGAAAGACAAACGATTAAGAAAAAGAAATCTGGATTTTTATATTAAGTAATCTAGTTCCCAAAGATCTCAAATTTAAATAAATAAATGGGTAATAAAAGTGGTCATAGTAGTAATAGATTCATCATTCTAAAAAAACGACTCGAGTTCTGTTTAACAAGCTAATTAATTTACGAACAAAAAGAAATTAAACTCATGAAGATATAGTTAATATACCCGAAGATGATGGTAGTGTAGTACGTAATGAATAATAATGATAGCAAGGACTGTGGTATAGTATGGTAAACAACACAAAAGATTGGCAATCTCCGCACCATACAAGATTAATTAATCAATCAGGGACGGCAGTCTCGAGGATACGAATGATCCACATTCTCAACCGTTGACTAAATTCAGTCGCAGGTTGCCGATACTTTTGTGTTGCTTGCCAGTGTTAAAGGGTTGATTTCAGGAGTTTTGATGCGGTGAAACAATTCGCAAACATGCAAGAGATACTGGTCGTGTGCACTCAAGGAAATGCTGCTAAAATTTTACGCCTAAGTAACTGTACTTACGAAATGAAGTACTTACAAAAGGTTGATGGATAGGGTCTATGTATTGAGATAAATATAATCTACAGGCATTCTGCAATGCACAACTTTTACAAGTGATAGTGTAGATGTATCGAGGAATTTTCGGCATTCACTGTGGTTAGATAGAGAAGTAGATAGTTATTAATTATTGGAATAAGAACCATAATCACAATAGAGTTTCATAGTGAATTTCAATTCTGTTACATACAACTCTTCTTTCTTCTAATATTTTTCTTTTTATTTTAAATTTGCTGACATTCGCATTTTCATTACTTATTGTTAACCTTTTCACTTCCTTTTCACTAGGAAGAAACATTAAGCTTCTTTTTACATCTATATCGATTTAGTGAATGTCTCTAGTAGCATCAAATCTTAGTCTTAATTTGAAAAACGTTTTCGGTTACTGACATCCTCAGTCAAGGTAGCGCAGTTTATACATCCTATTAGTTAAAAGACACGATTTCATTCATTTTTATTACCGAACTCTTCGATATACTTAGGCTACATCGTGAGTTGTTACGCCTTCCAGTCAATAGACCGAGGAATATGGGTTAGAGGAAGAGAGAGAGAGGGAGCCGCGTCAAATCGAGACTTGATACCAGCCGCAATTACCTACCGTTATCTCAGAATAACTGGATCAGCTCGTGCGCTTTTCTGGAAGCCGATGAGCAAAAATAAGGAATCACTCGTTACTGCCCAATCAGCGATGGTCGTACAGGTCGCAGTGCATATAATCTGGCTCCCGCAGCAGGAGCCACCTTGACTGGAAGCCGCCTCCCACTACAGACTACGAATGTCCTAACGTAGACCTTGGTCGCGGGAACCGAAGTACGAATCCGGAAAAGTCGCTCAGGGAATCCAGTCTAGGCGACAACTCCACTCTAGATAAGCTAGTAGATCGTCTTATATAAGATTACAGAAGTAATGATGCGCACAAAAGAAAAAAAAAAGTTTAGGTTCAAAAGTAGATTTAATCTGGATCTTGATCTAATTGTCCAAATATGATGTACGGGTAATAGTCTAAGCTAGTATAAGCACTCGCAAATTACATTCGCTCGGCAAAATCTTGTTGGTTTACATAAAAGTATACAAAAGTTTGTTGCTTAATACACGTTTTACGCAATCAGTATAAAAAAATCAGACACGCTTATTTGAGACGTTGTACTCAAAAACAAAAAAACTATAGACTAACAGGTTACTTGTAGATAACGAGGAGTGTAAAATTTATTAAAAAAAAAGAAAGAAAGAAAAAAACGTTAAACGTAAATTCACCAAAATTTAGTATAAATTACTCAGAAAATTTAGTTATATCTTCAAATTCTACCGTTATTTGTCAGAATCGTCAAAACTTCTAGATTCTAAGTATGATTTAACAGAACAATTTTGAAACTACATAAATCGTAATTGGTAATTACCTGCTATGGATTTATTTCTGAAATCCCTTGTGTCAGAATCAATGATGCGAATCTACTTATCTATACGGCGGTAAGATAGAAGGTCACACACGGTAGCTGGAGACCCTAGCGGAGCGTAGTCTCGGCCTCCACTACTCCAGGTCTCTGCAAAAAAACCCTCAATGTATACCTAATACGTGATGAATTCCCACACACAAAATAAAGTTTCCTCGCTGAGTTAATCGAGGAAGTTCGGCATACCAAGCCTAAGAATTTATGCCGTTTTCGATACTCTATATTCAAAAGCTACGTTTCCGTAACTAGATAAATTATACTCATCCTCTGGACAAAGTAAAGCCGCAAAATTGAGCGTAAGGCCTTCTTCAAGGCAAAAATTACATTCTACCACAGAAAGAACTTCGGTAACACACTCAACTCATGTCAATGCTTAACGTAAAGGAGCGCTTCAAAAATATGAATCCTAGTTCTAGAATAAAATAGTTTTGTAACAATACACTACTGAAGTGAACCAATCGGAGAAGCTAACGAAAATTATATCCATCATGATGCGACCTCTATTGAAGCGTAAAGAAAATGGACTGCGAAAAATAACGTTCTTAAAATATTTTAGAAAGGTAAATGGAAGATAAAGAAAAAGGTATCTATGTAAAATTTTCCCAAAAAATTATTGAAGCCGGAATAACCAAAAGATAAAGTTTTAGCAAGAAAAATTAGGAAAGGTGCGATACGGGTTGCCTATCTACGGGACATTCTATAAGCGCTTCGAAGGAAGAATTGGAGATAAGTGTGTAATACAAAATAAACGTACAGCGCGTAACACACTGTCAGTGTGTTTTGTTCAGTACAAAACTTGCCCTTGTCTGCGATTAGTTACTTCGACTTAAAATTTTGAATCAACAGTTTAAAAACGTCCGTCGTATTAATATATTTTGTTTACAGTTGCTATGGTAACTGAACAGTACTAACACCAGAAACCACTTAGGTTCAATACCTAGGTGCACGACTCCCGCTTAACTGTAATCTCTTGTACCCTGAATGTTAGACATATGTATCATTATACAAAAATGTACCAGGGCAAGAGAAGGCAATTTGCGTATTTTCAGATTTCCAGATACGGAAGTTTTTTCCTTTCTTAAATTTTTAAATAATAATAACATCATCACAGATAAGTAAGCTTTTTATTAATATATTATTTAATCAGTAGGTTAATATTGGAACAGAATTGCATTAAATAATTAATATTAGGTAAGGTACATACTTCAAAATAATTAACTGAAATAAAAAATATGGACTAAATGTTATTTCTTATTTCAGCGCTTTCATAGCGCTTCCAAAAACGCTATGATATTAGATTTGAACAAGTGGCACTGAGATTTTCAACAGCCTTACAAATGTTAATAAATTCAGTAAAAATTTTTTTGAACTGATCACGTTCTTCATCAAGAATCTTAATATTATCAACCTCAAATTTATGGTTGTATATGTTGAATGCTTACAGCTGTATTAGATGATTTATATCTCACATCACTTTTGAAGATTGAGAGAGTACAATTTATGTAGCAAGAAATAGGGAGACAGCACAATGAGAAGAAGAGGGCGTAATGGTGCAAGTGATGTATAAAACGGACGATGTAAGACGTATAGTAAAAAACGTAAAGTGTGTAAAAGACGTAGAGGTGAGACAAGAGATAAAAGATGTACAGTAAGAAACTAGAGGACTTGTATATCTTATCTGTTTTATAGTTTACTTCGATTAAATTTTGTATCATATTCATATTCAATAAACCCTATAACTCTAGGAGTATTAGTCGCGCTTGAATACAAAACTGAAAGATGATGGGTAGGAAAGAGTAATGATTACATAAGTTGCAACGTCGTGAATTAAACAAATAGGACCAATATAAAATAACAAGTATTATTTTCGCGTAGTATACAAGACGTCTGTTTTCGTAAGGAATTATACTAGAACTTAAGTTCGATATTTGCTTATGACTGTAAACGTGGTTTTCATCTGCTCTTACGTTTTGGGAATATAAACCTAAAATTAACGGAATATGTGTTGGCTTCGTGGACTATATGACGGTGTAGGAATCCTATTTCGTTAAGCAACAATATTAGAAACAATACCATGTATGCTTGGCAGTATAAACACTGCAACAGACCAAGTTATTAAAACAATTTACAGGCTTATTTTCAAATAAGAAAGTGACAGTAGGAAGAAAGCACGTGAATTTTCGGATTTTGAATTTGAAAATGATACTAACGAATGTACTAATAAAATTAAATTTATTCGCAATAATTTTACTGAGTGACTTGACTAATTTAGTGTGCAAGTTTGGTGGAGTTAGACACTTTGATATGTGCGGTGGGATATAGAAACCTGAAGACGCTGAAAAGAAGGCGCATAGAATCACAACAATGTTGTTACTAAAACTGCATATGATATATCAATGAGTGCTAGCAATTGCGCGCAAGGTTTCGACATGCTATTCTATTTGCTCTTTTGATGAAAGCAGCACCTGTCCGATCGCAATGTGGGCGACTGAAATAGAGGACCTATTTTTATTGATGAAATGGGGTGAGTTGCATACGTTTACATTTGCTAGAAAAATCCTTAAACGACTTAGCTAAACACTTCATACAAGGTGAATCTAAGAATAACGTATTGAAGTTCACGTGCATTGTTAGTAGAATTTTTGTCAAAATTAAATAGTGGAAAGCCTCATCAGCTGTTAGAACATCAAATAACGAAATAGAATGAGAGTATACAAGATATCTATTATTAACTATTAGCGAATTAGCTAATCGTAGTTCTATAGAAACAGACTCTTTATTACGATATGTCATCGATGGTATTGAAGATGATACCTCAAATAAACTACTTTTATATGGTACCTCAGATATCACTGATTTTGAAAGAAACGAAAGGGCCGGCTATCAGTGCTGAAATGAAAACTGAGACGATAGCAAAAATTGAATCAATGTTGGGAAAACCACAGCGATGTTTTAATTGCTGAATTATGGGCATAAATCACCACTACCAACAAACGTTCATAGTATTGAAATGTCTTGCAATCCTATTGCATTTACATTATTCAAGTTCGCGAAATCATTCATGGGGTCACCTATTCTACATAAATCATCAATAACATTGAATGTTCTGGAAGGATGTGTAGAAAAAAATTTGTTTTCAAAACATAAGATTCATAAGTACAGTAATTGTAAGACGTTAATAGGTGTTAGTGAAACTAATTCAATTTTCCTTTATCAGATAACAAATCTATAGAAATAAATTGCAAGCTAAGGATAAATGAATAACACAATAAAACAATAAAATACTGAAGTATAAACGAACACGTCACAGTCATCTACGGAAATGTCATAAAAAAGGCGTTTCAGGAGTAACTTGCTAAACCCAAAACGAAATTCTAAATCCAAACAATTAAAAGATTTCTCTAATTAAATTAGAAATTGAACAATTATTCTTATAAGACATAATAAGCAATTGAATGCGTAAAAGACTCTTGACCTTTCCAACTAGATCGACTGCTAGATCTGATTGGCGCGTCATATGCTATACGTTGAATGTTCTGTTGGGGTTTAATATTTCTTATTGTGTGACGTATATACATATGTGGAATATGATCTTCTCTATCAGATACATATGTAGCTATTAAATCTGATTTGGTTTACAACTTGTGTTTCATTTGTTTACAAAATCCATATAGTCCACCATTTTTGCGACACTCCCGTAATAATAATGTCGTCCTTCCCAGCAATATTTCCGTGGTAATGACACTTTTCGGAGCTTATTAATTTACTTTTTTTTTAATTCAAGCTAATCCCCTTTTATCAAGTGACCCAATTAAATTAAGTTTTCTCCCGAGTATTATTCACGTGCCACCTGCACGGTGAGCCAGGGAGTTAATGGGCCGCAGGTTTTTCAAAGCCCGCGGTCGAATTGTGCCCCGTTTAATTGCACATTAGAATAATTTATGGCCGTACACGGTAACGTTGTTATTAAGATTAAATAAAATTATTAGAAGGGACGTCATAAATCATATCTTTCGCTGGTACACTTTTCAATTAATTAGCATTAGGTATGCTCCGTGATTAATCGTTTCGGACCCGTCAAGGATGAACCGATGCATACGCTGTCTCGTTTTTTCGCTTTGTTTATTGTACTTTGATGTACGATAAACTGTACTATTTCCTACAATACGATTTGTCGACTCTAGGTCTTGGTTATCGCCGTTTAGAAGTATTTATTTATAAATAACGCCGTATTGGATGGGATCAACATTTTTACGATTTATCGTTTTGAATTTCGCATGCTAATATTTTTTTCCTACTGCAAACATTGTGTTATTTTCGTGGCTTCTTTTGTAATGGAATTTATATGGCGTAATTAGTAACAGCTGCTGACAATACACGTTTACATGTCATTTCATCATTAAACTTATCAGCTATGTAGTGTGTTTTTGCCTTATGTGGCAAAATGCATTTGTAGAAATAAAACCAAATTTAATTTAAATTGAGAATCGTAAATTGTCCGTATTCGGATATTCAAATTTGTCAATTTTTTCTAAACATTATGCTTACTGCAAATGGGACTAAAAGTTGCAAGACTAAAGTTGAATACAAATCAATTACAGAGTTACTTCCATCGGACACCAATTCTTTCAAGAAAATTAATATCTTTAAAAAATCATGACTTTCAGGTATAGTACAAATTCAAAATGTAGGAGATTGCCTGCGCCGTAGATTGTTGTTGTGGCTGCTATTAGCATATGTAATACGTTTACTTTAAACATTTACCAATGCTCATCTAAATATTTCTTTTTAATTTAATGATTATTTTACTGTAACAACTATTAGATCTGACATTAGCAAGCTAATTCTTTATTTAATTTACATTTAAAATATGCATTATTAATAGCCCTCTTTCTTCAATCCTGACTAAAAACACATATGTAAATCAAATAAGTATAACACCCAATAAAATCCCACATACAAACGTAATAACGGTGTTTATTTATCATTAGCTTAAGCAAAACAAAGCCTTGTTAAATCTGGTTGTTTATTGGTAATAAATAATCGATTACATGATTTTGAATGAACGCAAAGAGTGAATTTAGGTATATAGTAGACGGTTTTTATTGCCTCCATATGCATAAAAAAGTTACAGAGAAAGAAAGGAAACATGACAAGACCAAATTCAGAGTAGAGGAAAAGCACAAGGTCCATTTCAAATGACAAGCTATAAGTTATCCTTGATCTACCAGTAGTAATTACTAGACCACTGCCTCAAATGAAATGACAAAAAAAGGTAGCATATAGAAAGTAATTTCATTCGTAAACAGCGAAACCCTTTACCTGAAGTTAATACAGCAACATTTTAAAAATATCGTCCTCTATTAAAAATTGCATTGCCTTTTACCGTCGTCAAATCTCACCAACGCGGATATTCAGAGCGATAAAAAGTTCTCAGGCTAAAAGAATCGGCGTATATTAATTATCATAAACAGAAATTTTGCATCAGCGCACCCGTTTCTTTGTAGTCGGCTCACCTGAACGCGATTATTTTTTCACCAAAGGCGTCAAAAATTTCATTAATTTTTTTTAACAGTGCCAACGTCAAAAGCAGTGAAGTGGAAAAACCTTTGGAAATAGAAGGCTGCTGGATTTTTTCTAATTATTTCCAACGGTAACAATTTTGCCTCGACACGCTAGATATAGAATTTACATACAATTCCGGTTAATATGGAAGCCGCGCGGCGCCTGTTAAGAAGAACTTTATCTAACGGGTAAAGCGGAACGTGTTTTATTAGGCCAATCAAGATTATCCTAAGCTTCGCATCTATAAAATTGTAATAACTGTAATTTCCATATGGAAGTGCCAAAAAAGAAAATAGCAGGGATAAAAATTCATCCTCTTGGTGACTTTCCTTTTATGCTCTCTGCTTATCAGCTGGCGTTACATTTACATTCTCATTATGTCGAATTTATTCGTCTAGACAAATTGAACTTTCTCTGTCTGTTTTTTTTTATGAAAAAATTTTGTTGGATCTTTCGCACAGTGTATTTGCGCTTGAACGGAATTTAAAAAAACTAGATACGCGATGTTATTAAATATTTGACAAAGTAAACGCTAGTCTGCTGCAATGTGTCTTGCTTGGAAATGGTTTCCGGTGTTAATGCCATGAGTTATGATATCCAAAATAAACAACATGATAATAGTTATGATATCCAAAATAAACAACATGATAATGACTAAGTTGTTAT
>CACRWG010004432.1:0-37464 GCA_902654985.2 Oryctes borbonicus
AGCTTTTAACACGCAATGTAGTGTAGAGATTTTAGCCCTTTGCTTTTCAAATAGCTACAGATGACACTATTACTCTTTATTGCTCAATGGCTTATGCAACCGAAACTACATACCTTGCGATACTTAACCAGGAGCTTTTCCTACATAATTTTTAATGAATTTTATTTTGCGCTGTTGTTTCTTTTGTCTTTTTTAATCTGTTTAATGGTAGTAAATAATCTAAAAATATTAGATCAATTCTACTTAAGGATTTGAAGAAATAGAGATAAATTATGGAATTTATTTCTATTCCTATAATTTATTTCTTCTTCTAATATTATTTAGAACGGCAGCATATGGAAGAAGAGGATGCACATAACCCAGCATTCACCAACTTATTATAGCCTACGGCTAGCTAACAAGTTGAAGGGATGTGTATTTTCGTAGTGTTCAATCTGGATGATACAGCGTAGATAGAAAGGAAATGACAATATACCGATCTCGAACATTCATACTCGTTCCAAACATCGATATGACTTCCTTGAAACAAATTTTACTCTCTACTTCACGAGGTTTCCTGAATCAACAACGAGAGGGTTTTAACAAGGCTTTAACATTTGGTGCAAATGCAACTGCTTTCATTAGTTTATTAAATACGTCTCGGCGTATAATTCAGCAAATTGCGACACGTTAGAGGAGTTCTCTAAGTTTCCCAAATATTCGTTACATGAAAGTAAAATTGATGTATGTTTCTTATTATACAGTGCCCTTGACAGTTCCATTGATGAACAATGTCAGTCCATTAAATCAAATCAGATTATGATTACAGGTAAAAAAAAAAACAGAAAAAATAATAGCGCACGGTAAAATGTCGACTAAAAATTATTTACGAAAAACTCAGCATTATGCATCGCAAGTATATTAACAAGCTTTCATTCGCATTTCGAAGCCGAATCGTCCTATAAAAACATGAAAAATAATATCATACTCTTAAATATTAATTAATAATTATTTACAACAATTCGGAATTACGCATCGCTTACATAAATAATAAAAAATGTATGGAGCTTTGATTCGCATTTAATTTGAAAAATATGGTACGTTTAGCGCACAAAGGCGACAACCTGAACCAAGAGTGGTGATTATAACATTATATACAAATCAAAAATTACTGTTAAATATCAAAGATTATATATTACAGCAATTATAGCTTACCCTAACACAAAGGATGCATCTATTAGAGACATTAAAAAATAATTCAATGTTTGTTCAAAGTTGTTATTTATGAAAGTCTTAAATTTTGATTGATAAGACGTACGTAATGTGTATTTAGGAAGATTCAATTGCGTACCCAAAATAATCTTTATCAGATATAAAAAACAAATTCATGATTCATAAAAGAAGGATAAATTATTAGGCGAAATTTAAGAAACGGTTCGTTCAAGGTACCACACGTGTCACGATAATCCGATATACTATCAAACCATGAATGTTAAACTAGGTGTGTGCCTAAATATAAAGCAAATAAAAGACTCCCACAAAAATCACCATTGACTTCTTATTTTTAAATTTTCGCGAGGAAATAGTAAAGTGTTGTAGTATTGGTAAACTTACCCCGATAGGCGCATATCGGTAGAAGGAAGCGAAAGGAATCGAGAAATAGATTCAATTTCTGTGCAAATATTTACACGTCTTACAAGTTAAAAGACTAAGTTTGGAAAATTGCACCGTAGGAGTTTAGATTTGTTTCTCTTTCGCTTGTTTATACACCGCAATCTAAGTTTAAACTATGTATGCAGTTTGTTTTCTTGATGTAAGTATGTAAGTAAGCATGAATCTGCAAAATTAGAATATTGTTACGGGATCTATCTCATTACTTTTCTTGGAAACGTTTATCAGTGCCATTGAATAAAAAATTTGAGTGATACCAAACAGAAAATAATAATATGGACACGACATTCATTTAATATTGAGGGCCGTATGATTGACATTCAAAGAAATATAGCACATAAATAAAAATAGTAGATAGTAAGATCTAATGATATATACATATATGACAGACAATAAATGAGGAAATGTAAACAGTGCGAAATATTTATAATTGGTTTAGTATATGATATTGTTAGATACTTATTTCCCTCATAATTGAAATTTATCCCAGGTTAGAAACAAGTGGTTATTAGTCGTGGAGGGATATTAACTGCCAATTTAGAAATAGAATCAGAATACCGTTATTAAGTAACCAAATTTTTAATTTTTTGGTCGTGTGAATCTCAATTTCTAATGAATACTCTCCTGTTTGAAAAATCAATTTTACTGTCCTCATCCGACACCTATGGGTGAATGTTATAACTTTGGTAAGCAGTGAATGTAACTAGAGGTTTCTGTTTTTGTTTGTGAGAGTGGAACACTGTAGCTTTGCCTTCGACGCCATCAAGTAATTTTCTAATTTTTCAAAAGTTTTTCCATTTACAACGCGTGGCTGTAGTAGTCATCTGTACAATCTTTAAGGAAGCACATAGCAGATTTATCTACTATCGAAGATAAAAGGGATTCACAAAGAGACTGTTTATGTGGGGCAAACGGAAATTGATTCTAATCATTTATTTGTACACTCAAAGATGGCGCTATAAAGCGTAATCGTTATTTTTCTCATATTTTTCCAGTGTTTGCTTTTATTTCATTTGTTTATTTTGTGATTGGTTGAATGAAATGCTCTTGTAATTTTGCATATACTTGACAAAATTTGTTTGGGACAAAATAAAAGCATATGCAGCTTGCTCCGAGTACCATTTAGTAGAGGTATCGACCTCTAATATAGAATACTGTAGCATAGTGTAAAAAACATATACAGAACGCGATAATGCACGGAGTGTCGCCTTTAGATATTTGCTGGATTTCTATGCAGAAAGAAAAAGAAAAGATTTCTGTTTTGACCGTCTCTATGCATTACTTCTTTCTTTTGTTTATATAAAGATTTATAAGTAATTTAATCACGTAAATACCTATTTCTACCAGCGAAATTGTAAATTTTATGGAATTTGAAAAGAGAGAATTAATACATAAATTTAATTGATAATATCGACAAACGAAAAAAAATTATCATAAAAAAGAATTGGCTGCAAGCGCCACCTGTAATCGTAAGCATTAATGTCGCGCGTGTGTTAAGGCCAGCACTCCAAGATAAACAGGGCAGTATTCCCGCAATGTATCTGGCGCGGCTATGATGCATCTTCGAAAACTATGGCATCCTACACGCCATTTTCTATAGATGTATTCTAAATTAAAAACACACAAAATTATTCAATTCATGTCGACATAAGTGAAATTTTCTAAAAATGGAATTTTCATTCAAACTCGATTTCGATTCCTATTGTATACCACGACATTTTTCATAAGATTTGAACTTGAAAATGCTTCGAGACATTAGTTATGGTGGTTACATAGGATACCTAATTAAATAATTTAAAGATTGAGAAGTCGTAGAGAATAGAACATAAAATATTGAGAAAAATAAAGTAAAAGTACTTTTTGTCTTCTTAACTAATCATTAAAGTTCCTAAAGAAGGACCTCTTTCTATTTAGACGTAGATACTTGAGTTTGGATTGACTTTTTTTGTAATGTATGTAACTTTGTATTCATTTTTGATTATTTTTATTGTAATTTGGTAACATTTCGACCTATTTAGACAAAACCACCGTTATAATAATATTCCAGGAAACCGAAAAGTAGCTAAAACCACTCGACGTTGCGAAGCGAAAACGACACTCAAACAGAGCCACAACACGTTCGACATCGATAACGACTTGTTTACTTCATTCCATAAGAATAGAATCGATCCCTTAAGCACATATAGGGTATAGTGAATATAATAATAGAAATACCATCAAGTCAGGAATAATCGAATACGCGCAGAAAAAATTGCATTTTAAAAATTAAAATAATTTATAGTAAAAAATCCAGATGAGTAGTTCATCATTACGGAAGGTAGAAATAATTTATACCAAGAATTGCAACAGATTTGCTTAATCTAATACGATATGTAGTTGCTCTAACAAAACTTGCGGTGTCGTCACATGTTTTACTGTACAGCAATGTCAACACACTTGTGAAAAAATCGTCAACACAATCAATAAATCGTGTTCGTTGACTTCGTTTTGTTAAAGCAACAAAAAATTAATTATATTGACTAATGAATTAATTAAGCTACGTTCATAAAATTGAAACTTGTTTATCAATACAGTAAATACCGTCTTATTAACTTACTTTGCAAGCGATATATAGATATCGATTATTGCTGTCTTCGGAATCCCGTTAATTTACCATACGAATATGCGGATACTGATATTATTCAGATCCGATATCTGAATTCTCGAATTCCGTTTCTTTATCTAACTCTGATAACTAGTAAGTAGCATAAAAGTTCGTGGTAAATAATTGTAAAAATCGGATGACGGATTCGAAATACGGGTAGCGGATCCAGATCCGCACCAAACAGCGGACGTGGATAACAGTTCCGGATCTGAGTATCGGATGGTGCCCCCGGATAATAAATCCTGATTCGATGATTAGATTAGTTTGGGATCTCCACATCCGGATCGGACAGAGTGCAAATGATGTAGAAATCAGGCGATAAACAAAATTGTACGGTACAGACTTGTTTTAAGTTAGGCGGGAACTGTTATTGAAGTGACATTTACAAAATTAAAAATCACGTTCAAAATAAAGGAATAACTTCCAGTCAACCACCTAGATCGTGGAGGGCAAAAAACTATTAAATAAAAAAAAAAATTAAAGATAAGGTCAGTACAACATAAAACGAAGTCCAAGTCCAAGTCTCAAGAGCGTTCAGTTTCTTTTATAAACGATATAAGTTAGCTTTCTAAAATAGAACATCTTGCTAATAATATGGGACTTGCTCTATTTAAAAAAGAAACTAATTTATTTCTTGAATATCCCTTTAAAATTTAGGTCGACCTCCTCCAATATTCCCTATAGCCGTCTACAGTAGTTTTTGAGGTAGTTGAGATAATTTAAGAATTTTGTCGCGCCTCAAATTATGTCAATTATCAAAAAAAAAGGTATAGCGAAAAAAAATGAAAGGTATAGCGAATGAATTACAGCGAGGCACCCAATAACTTGATAATATAGGTACAGGTTGTTCCATAAAAAACTTGTATTGTGCGCTGTGGAACTAAAGGCCCGAATATTACTTTGAGTTGTGCAGCACTTGGCCCAAAATATTTTCTATTTGAAAAATATTCAGGGAACGAGTTACCTTCCACCCACGCATTAGGGGGACACGCTACACATTTCCTTTTTTTTTAATTAACATCAACAACATATCTTTTCATAGATTGGGCTCACGACGGCAAAAGAATCTACATATCAGTAATTGGATTACTGTGTATGCTATACCACGATTAACACAACGATCAATACAGATAACATTATTGTCTACACGTATCACACGTGGAAAATCTATAATTTCGACATTTACATAGATTCTTTTAATTGTAGAACTCTACACGCGTCCTATTTTTAACACAAAAAAAGGATTATCACCTCGTTAACGTTGACGCGAATTGGACTGCCAAGGTGTTTAGCGGAAGGAAATATGCAATCTCTGATAAAAAAATAATATTGTATTCAATTACACGTGCTCTTGTTTCCCGGATATTTCATGTGGTAGGTGTTTAAATCGTGCAATTACTCTCAATTGAAAACTAATCCGTTCGTTCTACAATAACATAGAAATTACACCACATTTAAATTTATACTCATATTATAACATTCTAGAAACTTTCGTAATCCTTGCAATCTTGGATGGATTGACAGATGTCGTTCATGGAATTGTTGCACGATAATTAAAAGTACTGTTTGGTGCTGCAATTACGCACAAGAGAAAATCCTCACGTGCAACATTTTTAATCACTGTGGTCATCATGGTACAGAAAATATCATAAGTTATGCAAAGTACGTTTCTCTAATACGTAGAATTAATCTTCTAACATCAGAGGGTAGAAATGGTATATCAGAAGTAAAAGATAACTGACCTCCATATGACACGGCATACTTTTCTGATCCAAAACAATAAGGTACCCACGAAATAAGACCAGTGTCATAATAAGACCAATTTAAAATATATTCATTGATGAAGCATATATTCAACGGAGGGGACCCCTTGCCCATCCCCATTCGCCATCAGTAACCGTCTTGATGCGTAACGAAATCGTTACTTGTTTTCTGGTTCTTTATCATCCTCAATCGCGTAAATTCTCGCTTGTAACATTAGATAAGTTTTGTTTTATTACACAGATCTTCAAATAATCGCTCAAAATATATTTCCTTATTATCTGTGAACATTTGTTTATCAATAAATGATAATATTTTGAGGTTAATAAATTGGAAAGTTTGAATATACACAGGTTTCTAATAAGGCCACGCTATTTTTCAATTTTTATTACATTTTTGGCACAGTGATAGCTACCATGAATACTGTTAGAGATGATATGCCTTCCGTCAAGGCATCAAACGTATTCAAAATTCCTAGACGTACTTTACGCAACCATTTGAACGGTCGTAGTTTGAAAAAGAAGCTTGGTCGTAATCCGATTTTATCTGAAGTTCAAGAAAGAGAATTGGTTGTACGAATAGGACGTCTAAGCGATGTAGGAATGCCTTTCACCTCCAGAATACTACAAAACGGCGTTTGTTCATTCGTAGAAGAAAAAAGAAAGTAAAATTCATCATAGTTTTTCAATTCATAAAAAAATTGCCGGAAAAAATTCTGGAAATGTTTTTATTCCAGACATCCAGATATAGCGAAACGCCGAGCCCAAAAACTAAACTTGGCAGGAGCACAAGAAATTAATTATGAAGTTGTCGATGATTATTTTGAAAAGCTTAATACCATTTTGTTAGAAAAACAAACGAAAAACAGCGCCAGTTGACTCTGCATCATCGACAAACCCTGTTGATTGATAAGAAAGCAAAACGATGGCTCCCGAACATGGAGAAAATGTTTCAGTGGTGGCATGTGCTAACGTTCTAGGACAAACCATTCCCCCGATTATTTTCAAAGGTGTACAAATTAAGCCTGAGTGGTGCATTACTCTGCCAGAGGATTCCAAGATCTAATTATCAAAAAAGAGAGCATGACAACAGACGCTTTTATACAAAGTCCCGGATCAGTTTTATTAATCATTTCATAGAAATGGGTTTTCTTAATATCATTCAATACACATTGCATTATCAACAATATGGCACAATGTTTGTTATTGGAAAATATTATTGATTGTGTGAAGCCCTTAAAAACGCCTTAATATTAAATCAACTTCTCGATAAACTTCTGACAAGGATATACATATGCCTATAAACTATATAGAAACCTCAAACTTACAATACTAAATAGATCGTTTGAGTTGCAATGATTCAAACAATTGAGATAACTGCAATTGCTTATGCCATTTAGCTGAAGTAACTGCTACTTTTCTTATCGATACATCACTCACTATATACATACATCAAAAATCAATTAGTTTAATGCGAAACAATTTATTGTGAAATGAGTCAACCAAAAATTCCGCCCATACAGATTAGAAAAGCACCTTATGTCTTAACTTGTTCGCAATGCAGGTATGGCACGGCGTGCTGCTTGCTTTGCAAAAAACAAAGAAACAATTGCACAAACGCAATGTCAACTTTCGTAACGTTTGCTGGCTGAAATAATTGCTATTGAAAACGAGCATATGTGTATCGATACACAGCGAAAACACGTGTGTTAATATTTTGCAACGAATAGAAATCGAAAGTAGATCATTCGACAATGTTTATCTTAGGAGATAATGTTTATAAATATCGATTCGTAAATGCCTAGCTTATGTGTGTTATTATACACTATTGGTTTAGGCTTTAAAGACACAAGTGTAATATTATTTCGTTATTATTATTCGTGGTATTCAATATTTTTTTTGTTGCATTAATTTGAGCACGCGTTTGAGAATATCCAGATACATAATTTTGAATTGCAAAAGTATTGCTGTTTCAGTTTTGACTATATTGTTTTCAGTTAATACTTTAGAATACAAACACGTTTGGAAGCTGTAAAACAATATTTATTGAATGAACTTAAAAGACTTGAAGGCGTGAGACTAGCTGGTGCACTAACAAGTATTTTAGAGTTGGGCGTAATTTTAGATTGTATTCTTTTTCTAAAAGATAACATGCATAAATAACAAAATTATTTAATTTCCCAACATTATTCATTTAGTAGTATGTACTGTAGTTTCTCTTGGGTTTTGATTGCTAACACTTTTGTGTATTAGCATTAATAAATAACGTTCAGCATGCAAACAACAAACTATGATAGCAATTGGTCTTTGTGAGTTAGTTATAAATTTCGGAAAGGATTGATCTGAATTAGATACATTGGTATCTAAATCTGATGTAAGGGAACACCGGTAACGCGAAAAATCAGATTTCGATGAAACTGAAACCGTACCTTGGTATAAGAACAACACCATTCTTTTTAGTGGCTGAATCGTCTGATTTCAGAGTACCTTCCCCTCCAAAAGTTAGTTGTTATACAAAAACGTAATGCAAATGTATAAAGTTGTATCGTGCGCAGCGTAGGCTGAACATTCTGTATATTCCAATATAATGTTGTGCAACACCAGTCTCCGAATGTTTTTCGTATGAAAGCTTTTTCCCCAAATTGCTCAAGGAAGGAAGGTAGACACGCTGTCTATTTCCTATCGTAAGTTATCGGTGAATTTAGGAATACCAACTTGATACTGCCGACACACCCAGGTTCGAAATGCGAAAATGTGATCAAAAATTATACGGTCGTGTACTACTTCAAAAGTAAGCTTTGGTGCAAATATGTCCGGTAGGATGTAGAGTTCGATTCTGAGATATATTTTAACATTCGAACACTTTCACCCTTGAAATGGGGATTGCGTATTTTATTGCACATTGTATAGACACGTAATGTATAGTGGTCGCATATTTTGTTTAACAATTTGTGACCCAATTGCAAATAGTTTATGCAACAGTCATATCTGCAGGATATGCATCTTTTTTCGCTTCTAATATTGTATAATACGATGGATAAAGTCCATGTCCATATGTGTTCTAATTATCAAATATGTGTGTTTTGATAATTGTAGCTGCTTCTGGAGATATTTTATCATTTGCTATCTACAGCTTACCCACTTATTCAGAAATCTTTTCGATCTTGTGGGAGTGGTGGACGTATCTCCCAGAATCAGTTTTGCAGTACACTAGCTCCTTCTTCGCGCAGCTTCATTGCTTCCGCGTACACTAACCCTCTGGTTTTAGTTTTGCGCAAATTTACTATTTTCCTTCGTTTTTTGATATCAGAACGATCTTGAGATTCCTTCTTTTGAAGAATTGATGTCTGTGTCCAACCATCACCATACTTCTACAGAAATCGTAAATTATTTCTCTAACACTCTTGCCATGTCTTTCTATATGGGACAAAGAACTGCGCGTTCATATATGTTGTCACTTTCTTAGTAACAACTATCTCCATTCATTAGAAACAGTTCATTCATTTTATTCATCATGGGTGTGCTGAACCAATATTTCGTGCAGCATCATACTCATTATTCCGGGTTTTTACATAATCATGTACGTCCAATACACGTTCAATAAACGCACGACGTACAAAAATAATTATCTTAACGCTATGCACACATTACCACGTAGTTTGTAGACGACACTGAAAGAATTGTTAATAGAGTCAAGTTTTCGTAGCAAAATTTGTGATTATTACAAAACTAACCCTTCAAAAGAAAAGACTCCACAGTGTAATCTGGTGTAGCAGCTTTTGCAGAAACTGCACAATCCAGGTAATTTCGTAATTACAGGATTTTGTATAATATGTTTAAGTACTTTAAATAACCCTCTTTTAGCCAGAGTTTAGTAGTTAAATATATTTGGTACCTATTAAAAATATACAGCAACAGATAATTTTCGACTAATTCCGTAATTTCAAGCAGATATCACTTTTATCCTATTTTAGAGATTTCTCCTTGTTTAAATTTAATGCTTGACTGGAAACTAATAATTCTTAAATTAACATAAGACCTTGAGATTAAAATATCAAAATTTGAGCGTTCTACTAAGTTAAAAAAATGATTTTCAATCACGTTTTTCGCATTTTGGACCAGTGTACGACGTATACTAAAATTAATGAAAACTATATATAAGGAACTATAAAAATCTATTCCGGTTGATAGGGCTTTTAATGTTGAGAAATGCTTCGGAAACCTACCCAACGTTAAACTTCTTTCTCCAGGCATATAAACAACATAGTAACTTTTATTTTATAAACGAAACCGATAAACATATAACATATTTATTACATTTCTCAAAATCATCATATCTAGGTTATTCTCCACAGCAGCATTATTAACAGCCGATTAATGGTTTACTCTAAATCCCCCAAACGATAATGCATATTTACAAACTTCTAAATCTATATCTGGGTTACGCCCGGTAATGACACTGATTTTGCTTGCGAAACGGATTTTTTCGTTCGGCCTACTTAAAAATTATTAGTAAATAGTGTTAATTGGAGATTAGAAGTACTTGAAAAGACGTGTTGTCAAAAATTTAATACAATACTATTTTGTAACTATCCTTAGAACGCACGGGTCACTTTCATAATTAATATCGATTTTTAGTCTCTATTAATAACTTAAGCGCTAAATAAATATGTTAAAAGATTTCGTCAAAAGTGACGTAGATTATTTCGTTAATTAATTATCTAATCAATCAAGAGCAGCTATGAGGTAAATATGCTAAAATGGCATAATCAGATAAACTACATTCCCTTGTGTAAGAGATGAGATAATAAGCTCTTCAACAAATACCATACGTTTGTGCTGCGGTGAAGGCTCTACTATAACATATTTTATATTCACACAATAATGGAGTGTCTAACTAGAACTGTAAATTCTTGGTGTGTGTTTTGTTACTGTTTGCAACTTGTCTTAAATTCTTAAGAATTCGTTTCTAATAAACCTGCTTATTATACCTGCTGTGTTAGTCGCAATAACGAGAAAGATGTTTTAAAAGCGAAAATAGCAATTCTCATTTCTCCTGTCATTTAACATCTATCCACTTGATATTATGCCCTGTTGTCCCTGCTGTCCCAGTTGTCAATATTCTTCTGAACTAAGGGATGAAGATCCTAGAGTAATACCAAGTTTTATTAAGAGCCTCCACCTTCTCTAGCACATATAAGGGCATTTTGTTACAATAGACTTATTAAGGTAGCAGTGACTAAAGGCATTTGTGCCTCTGCCCAATAATAATAATACTAATGCATACAGAAAGTCATATTTTCATTTATGAATTTAATTTAAAATTTATAAAGAATATATACAAATTGATCGTCTCACACAGGCTTAACACATCCATCTGTATTTTTTAATTCGCTGTTTTAATATCCCTTCCGTTCATATGTTTTTATCCTTTATGTATAAAATACTATTTACTTATTAGTTATATTCTTGTATACGTTCCGATAAAAATTTCTTCTTAATTAGTTGATTGATTAACGCCTAAGTCTGGTATTCTGAATCTAGTTTTAAGGGATTTCCTAAAGACTTCTTATGTTTTGTTCTTTGTGTAATTCTTACAGTTTTGTCATGCAGATCATGCAAGAAGAGACGGTATAAGGATGGTAGGTCTCAATCGTATCATGTTATTCTGCTGGTGATTTGCTAAAACGCATACATTCCAGGATCTTGCTTTAGACAGAGGTACTAAGCCTAACACTTTCATATTTTCATGCAGGTTAATTTCATTCTATTAGTTTGGAAATGGGTTGCGTGAAATATTCTATGACTTTGTTGTTATCAGCATCAGTTAATTATTCGAATGGTGACTTGAGATTGTACCTGAATCACCAGCAAAATCTGCCACTTGACTCTGGTAGGGATTAAACATTGTCACAGTTAGCAACAGGCCCTTTCACAGCTGAACCACCTAGCCGTTTATTTCTTTTAACCAGAGGTTTCTCGTTGTCAAATTTGCATGTTTAATGGTATAATAGAATAAATAAAACATACAAAACAATGTCCGCACGTCGCACATTATAGAGAAGTAGTGTATGCAAACTGATAAATCCTATTACACAAAATTTTAATTCAATGGTTATGAATCATCTTCCACGAAGAAATGAATGTAGTTTTATGATAAGAGATCAAGAAATTTGTCATTTTCGTACTTTTAGTTGGCGTATGAATACGTGTTTATGGTCATATATTTGTGTGTGTGTATAATTACGTACATATATGTTGTCTTTGTGATAAATTGTTATCAACGTGAAACCCAATTATTGCGGTTTTTAATGGTTTTCATAAAAAAAGAAAACGTGAATAAGTTAACCAAACTAGTACTCAATGCATCAATGTAGCAACTTGCTGGACTTTCCCATTCAAAATAAATCACAACTGGTTTATTTGGCTGATAAATACTAAACTATTATTACCGTTGTTGTTCCTTAATTTTAGAAGCAAACAATAAGCTGTGAGTGGAGAGTATGATAACATTTGTGATACAATTCTTAATCTCCAGCTGATAGAGGGAACGACTGAGTCATTAGAATATCTTTATTTCTGTACCCCATTCTTTAAGTTGCAAGTTGTCTTAGTCGATTGGTGGACGTAGTTGTGTCGAAGGATATTGTGTAACTCTTTATCATTTTTACGTGAATATCCTAAACCGACTTAGTATATTAGTATTCTGCAATGAGTACAAGTGTGTATAAGTGGTGGTTGAATACTGTGTATTGTAATGGGAACCATTCCATCATGTATCGTAAGCATGCAAATAATTATTTTTTACTAACATAACTATGATTTTTAATATTTTAAGTATTCCCTTAGCTAAATAAAAAAGCTACTCCTTTCTTTTATAAGAAACATCTTGGATGCAGTGAAAATTGAAAACGGTAGAAGTTTCAATATCTTATAATAAATTAAAAATTAGCCTCTGGTTTCTGACCGTATACTTTCTTGTTAATGAGGAAGTACTTCTGCAAATCATTGTAAAAGTATTTATTATACTGCTTCACTATATCTGTGCGTAAATCTGAAACGAATGTATTGGTGTGGAGATACCATCTTCTAAGAGTACTTCAGTTCATACCGCAAATTAGATGTACTTATGTGTATATGTACGCTTTTATATTATCTCTCATAAACATACATTAAATACCTGGTGTAGTACAAATGAAGAATTTGGTGTAATAAAGATCCATGCCCAGACACCCTACATTTAAGACAACTGAAAGAAAACGCTCTATTTCTCCCTACTTGAAATAGTAATTTATTTTCCAGTGAAGTGGCTCAAGGCATTTTTCATAAGACCGTTGTTTACTTCTGAAAATAAAAACAGATGAGATTGACTCGTAACATAAAGGTGTCTTTTATCAGTAATCAAATCGCACTAAGTAACAAAAAGGACTTTTTTAGTAGAAAATATATTATCATACATACTACCGAGCTTCCACCAAAAGGACACAACACAAACTCAAAGAACTGCAACAAAAAGCAACTTTTCTCAAACTTTTTGAAGATTTGTACAGCTTTGTAACTGTTTCAGTTTCGTTTTTGGTGTACCAGTCGATAATTGCAATGGCAAAAGGTTTCAGCGAGTATCGACGCGGGTTATTCGGTGGAAAGAGTTTCTTGTAGTTGACTTTCCTCCTCGCAAACTTATTTTCGAGAAAAAATATGAAATAGCAAAAAAGAACTGGATATTATGGCGAAAGAAAAGAAGCAGTAGGCTTTGAAGACACCGGTATTTTAATAGATGGCTTTAAAGAGGAAAATAATTTGTCCCCCGAAGATCCTAACCTTAAAAATGGAATTAAAAAAAATGGATGCCTACAAAGAAATTGCTTTTTTAGGCACCAATTACTGCAAAATTGAAGGGAAATTAAGAAATATAATTTCTCAACATCAAAGGGATAGAAGAAGTGAAAGATCTGGAGTGGACTAGTATTTTAAAGCAAAATGGTTTGGAAACAACGCAACATAATAAGAGTAAGCCTTATAATAACAATCTTTTTCTTTAAACATGTTGGTACCTTTAAAGTGTCTTCAATTTCATCAACTCACGGGTTGAAACGAGCTGCAAATGAAAACAAAACTCAGAAAAAGCTAGTCGACTTAGTGGAAATAGAGTTTCAGTTATTTTTGTTTAAAAAAAAAGGAAAACAAAATGGAAACAGAACAGAGACTGAAATAGTCCATTTGGTGGAAACACAAAACACAACTGCAATAAACTGCATCCAGTGAAGAGATCGAGTCTCGAAACTCACCAAAATCTTTTGATATTACATCGTCCGAGTTTATAAAGGATAGGTATTGTAACAATTTGTTCTCGAACAAAAACCAAATTAGTACTCTTCTACATTAATGATAGACAAAGACCAATTAGCCAATTAGTCCGGAACAGCTGTTTCGAGGGCGTATGGATCCCCATTGTCAACCGTATGTAAGGAACTTCGATAACTGGACATCAGATTATTTGCTAACAGATGACTTATGACCATATTTTTCAAGTTAGAAGATAATTTAACCAACATTGGTTTGACTGGTTGTATCTTTCCTTAACTAAATACGTATTCAGTGCACTTTTAGAGAAAGCTGGGCGGGGCTCCATCAATATTTATATAGACCTAAATATTTTTTTTGTACCGCAATTTGCATTTGCTGCTAAATTTGAACGCTATAGCACTGAGTCTGTAATTCTTGGGATCTTAGTTCATTCTGCCTTTTTAGTGATTAGTTGTGTTGTAATCAGTTTGTTTTTTGGTACATTGCTCACTGTGGTATACCGGCGAATTTATTAGAATTAAAAGTTTAGCCTTCAAGCAGTACAATAACGCTTCAAATAAATTTGCTTATTATTGAAACTGTAGACGTAATTTCGTGTTGATTAGGTATTATTTTTTTTCTTGTTAGGTATTAAATATTTAAATTTTACTTACACTCAAGAATATTTCATGTAAATTTGTTAAGTAAGTGACTGCTAATTGACAACTCTCTCTTTTGCTCTTCAAAAAGTAGCTGACTTGACCTGATATAAAGTTGTGAGTAAACAATTTATTACTTCGGTTCAACAACAGCGTTAGAAGGACAGTAGTTGTATGCTGTAGCAGAGATTTCTTTGAGCAGTGTTATCATTGGTGAAATAATTTTCGTACTGGTGGATGCTGTATGTTACTCAAATTTTAAGTTGATCAAGTTTAAAATAAAACGTATATTATTTGTGAGGCAGTTAAATGGCACGTTTCTAAGAAGTTGTATGGTGGAGACATATGTGGTAGACCAAGAAGGCAGTGATCTTCACGTTCCACACGCTTAGAAGTTTACTAACCATGCTTGTGACCAGTCAAGTTCCATGTTTCTTGGCTCTATCTCAGCTGGGCAGAATAAGCACCTCTGCATGAGATAGACCCATAGGTCTTATCGTATGTAGTTATGTAAATCCAAATCGCATGGATTTTGACTATGTTAAATGATATGCCAATTATAGGTTCTGAAGCCAATGAAATTTGTGCTAATATCGACTACTTTATTGCCATCGATGCCAATGTACGCTGGTATCCAGTTGACTGTAACCTTATTACTTCTACCCAAAGTATAAAGTTGATTCTGCAGTGAGCTACGAGTTTGGAGTTTAAAGGGAGTATTCCTCGCCTAGAGAGCTCGTAGTATTGTTATCAACTTGTGTCTAATACATCTACGCAGAAGTATTACAGATATATCAGATCAAATACTGCTGCTCGAATATCTGGCCAGACCGCATGTTTAAATAAAAGTATTGATTATTGCAAGCTTCAATTTTGATTCAATTGTAATTCACATATTTAAATACTGGTATAAAAAAATTGCGATGTAATTTAAAAAATCATTTCACGATTGAATTCGGTAGGTACATACACACTGGTGTAAATGGTATCTTAATTATCATACGTGTTGTGAGAGTATCCTTATCTTCATTGATTTAATCATGTTATAATAACAGATATGCTGCGCATCTACTTCTCGTCGGGTATAGACAACGTTTAGTCAGTTCGATGAATAATTCACCAAATATCTCGCCCAGTTCAAAAACATCAAAACAAGAAAAGAATTGAAGGGAGAAAAATAAAGTAAACATGTGTGAATGCCCGAAACTGGTGCTAACGTACTTAACTCAGATATCGACGGGAAGAGGGAAGCATCAGGCGTGCACCTTTTGTGATTGTTATTTTCGAAGTTCATACCTGTTTATAAATGACTAAGTAAGTAAAAGAGAAATGCACGAAGAGCAGAAAAGATACTCTGGTTCCAAAATTAGTTCCTCGAACTATGACGCCCTCTTCTCAATGCATTTAACCGAGTGAATCTGGTGGTGAAGGAACTCGCGTACGCATTGTTTTGTTGTGCGTGTTCGGTGACCACGAGAAACGACGAGCACCCAGTAGTATTCTAAGTAGTATGCTGTAGTAGTAATAGTAGCGAGGCTACGCCGATAATCTCGTGCTATCACTACAGTCACATCTAACGCTAAAGGTTAGCGTCAGTAGTAGTCGCCAGACGACTGGCTTCGATATCTGTTGCACGGAGGAGTGTGTGCTCATATTTACTGCCTGCTGTATAGTAAATAGTGGCACGCGCGCTTTTGCTATATCGCTTTCCCTCTGGTGAAGGGGGTTGTAAGAGTATATACGCGGATAGCATTCCCGGTTATGTTTTTCTAATTTCATCTCTAATTTCTTAACATACATATATGTTGTGCCTTTTTGGTGGTGTTTTTGAAAATAAAAGTTCCAATATGCTGGTTTTCGAGGTGAGTTTTTATCTAATTTTTATTTTGCAAGCTTAGACTTTAGATTGATAAATTTAAACTATTTGTGAATGTGTGTCACACTTTTTGGCAAGTTATTGACATGTGAAAGAAATGAAGAGGCTCCAAGATTGAGCCCTGCGAGACCCTGAACATCAGAGCCTCTTCTTACAACTTATGAACTACTAGAACAAGTCATGCAAATGCAAGGCTTCTAAAATCTATCGTATCTAGTTCAACTTATGATGATATTAATACGCAAAGACGATATAGTCAGAGCTCATTGCAGATAAAACAAAGAAATATCAACGACGTCGATAATAAAACAAATGAAAGAATAGTACTTTAGAACTTCTCTACGTGCAATGTTCACGCAGTTGTACCTTCGATACAATTCAGTTTTCCCCCCAGTTACTGATTAGTTCTTAATGTTGTTAAACTGGTTATCATTTTCCCAAAGAATTGTGAATCTTTTCCTTCTTGTTTATAATTTTTATGCTACCCGGCAGGTCATTCACGTGCATTAAAAGTTTAGAGGGCCTAGGTTAGGGACCTGAGGCCTTTTCGTCTGACTTAAATAAGTAGTGCTGGAGCCGTGTAGTACTTCAAACTTTGCTTCAATCACTTTTAAAAGAACAAAAACCGTTACAATTCTTTTGAATGAGCGATTTCAGTTTTCATAATCATCGTAGAACTTGCATTATACATTTTCACTGAATTACTGCGGTGCTTGTTTATATATTTTCGTCTTGTGTGCAGAGACAACCAATTTGTAGTTAGTTTGAATAAGGACAAATAAATATCGTACCGTTGTATATTTGGAATAACAAAGCAGGGAAATTTCCAATTACATAAATACATACATACGTATAAATGCGGGTATAAACTCTGGTTATAACAGCCCATCCAGGAACAGACACACGTTATGAGCGAAAGATCAATTTCAATAATGAAAAAAAATATATTTTTCTTTGAACAATATTTTAAACATTTTACTTTTTTACTGTTCTGTTTTTTTTTTTTTATTTAAAATGCTATAGAGAATGTAGAATGCTATAAACTAGAGTGTAACTAGCAAGAGTCACAGACCAAATTTTAACTTTACATCATTAAAAACTGTAAATATAGCTTTACTGAAAAATAACAGAAATACTAATTTCTCAATATAGTAATGCTCAGAATTAAAATTTAAAGCAACAAATCACATCTCTAATTATCTAAGTAGTCGCAAAATGCACTATTTAATTTTTTCAGTTTTTTTTTATTTGCCTCTTATATGTTCCAATAAAACTGATCGTAATTCGGGAAACACCCACGGTTATTCTAACTTCAAATTTACACACAGCAACCTTAAAATAATTTATTGCATGAATTAAACTCTTGACAATTAAAAAAATTGTGTATTACCTACAGATACACAGCTAAAGATTGGTATTTTTGATATACAGCTGATACAGAAAAATAATAATAAATTTAATGAATGCCAGTACTTTATCAGTACGTTAACATACGTTCTAACATCGATTGTATGTATCTCTTTCTGATAATTTCAAGGCTACCGTAATTTTAAATTGGTTAACCGCATTAGGATCTTTGTTGAAACTCAATCAAAATGCTAATATGGAGGAATTGGCACCTCTGTTTTAGTTTTGTATGATTATTCGTCCTTGGTTGCATAATGTGAGCATTGAACTTTTAAGTCTTATTTGTTATTTTAATACCTGAATGAAATAGCATTAATAAACGTTATTGTCTGGAAATGTCGATTTGTGGTTGCATACATTCGCCACCAAATAGCACGATAAGTTACTAATCTTATTTAGATCGACGAAATCATCTTCATTGAGATTCGAAATATCCCGGAAATGTCTTCTCAAGAAGTCATTGGAAATGATTATGAATTTCTGATGCATTTCTATACGTCTGCGTCATCTATTTTCTAGTATTCGCTTTCAAATACAGTACAGAAAGAAAAGGAAGAGGAAAAAGAGAACACAGAGTGTTAGAAGTGTCACAAACCTAAAGGAGGGATTGTATGGCACAAATAATGTAATATAATGAACAAACAGCGAAACCAAGCAGTCAAATAAGATGTATAAGGTGCCGCAGCGAAGACATCTTTGCCACAAGGACCTCGGAACTCTTTTAAAAATCCTTGTCTTGGAATCGGTGGTATCCTTGATCTACTCGTTGTTGCAGCTGCACAACGACATCAGTACATTAATGATTTCAAATATCTCCAAAGAAAGAAATTAAGGGGACGACTTTGCATGCCATGGTACGGGCCCACCCCTCCTACCCATTCTTTTCCTTGTAAATGCTCTCTAATAGTAATCGAAAAATGCTCTGGAACACCATCGTGCTGGAACTACATTTATTGCTTTTCGTTCAAATGAATCTCGTCTAACTGTTTATTGGTTTAGTAGAACGACTGTAGGTGGTAACTTGTAACCCAAAATACGTATCCAAATGTTTACTGGAAAACGTACCTGCTGCCTGAATCCCGTAATAGCATGGCGATTTTCGTCGACCTACACATGCGCGTTATGAAAATTAAAATAAAACTACATTTCAGTAAAAACATATAGATGTAGTTTTTGCACCCGTTGTACATGGCAGGGGTAAAGCTTCTGCTTGTGAAGGATTCCCCAAACAAATGGAGCACTAATTCTTACCTCGGCTTATATTCTCCGTAAACTCGTCTCTGGATTCTGCGCCATTCATGGTAAAATTCCCTTTTCTGCCTCAGGAGTGAACACTGACCTGGGAGATGTCTGGCAATTGGGATAAACCATAAAGGCGTTGCGCCTTCGTAGCATTTCCATTAGCACACCACTCATAAAAGTCATGGCTAGTTCAATGTTAGAGTAAACAAACGTAGCGAAAGTTCGTAAAATTGTGCTCTAACCACTGAATATCAACTTCAAAGTGTATGTTTAACAGAACCTATGTCATCTAATGTCTCCTTAGTGCTTGGCCGTGGATAGCATTTATTTGTAAAAAAATTTATAACATAGAAAATATCGTAAATAATTTCGGAATATTATTATCGTACATGCGCAAGATGTTACCGTAGACCATCACTGTCTCCTTCAACTATGTACCACACCTTACAGCTGCAACATAATAAGTTCAAAATCCTTGAACTTGAACCAAATTATCAGGCTGCGGATATCGTATTCTAAAATTATCACCAGGCGCCAATTTAGACCAAATAAAAGTTTTGTTTTATCTCGCCTAGCGCATGTATGTAAATAAAATATGCAACAATTAGTATACGCGCATTTGATTCGATACGCGTTCTTAAAGACGTCAAGGATCGGACTTTTAACTAGTTCAGAAAATAATCGAATGTATTTTCCATTATTTTTTTTTCTAAAATCACGCTCGTGGTCGTTTTTACGCCAATTATGTTAAATGAGTTATCGATATTTAATTCAGGAATCACAGTCATTGAATCAGCGACTAACTTCTGAATTTTAAACGTTTCAGTTAAGTGCTGTTTTCCAGTTGCCACGAACACCATATTTCGCAATTAGCTGATGGATTTACTTTCTTAGTTTATGTGAAGGTTCACTTAATTTAGGTCAACCGGCTTTCCGACGTTAGAGTCGCGTTAAATTAGAATATATATGCCAATATTTTCCCTCTCAGCTGCACGGAGGTCCCTCTGATATATTAGGTATAACCAGTAGCAATATGTGGCTGTAGCAAATTAATAATTTTCATTTACCAGCAGTACTATTAGTCCTGTTGTAGGTTACATAAATTTTTCCTACTATATTGGGCAAAATTCCAAATTGTTTACCTGCATTCCTAACTGTAGAATCATTAATTAAAAAACTAATAATTAATTTGCGTAGTTCCTTGCTTATTTTGTTATTTTTCCTCCTCTGGCGATTATTTTTATTATTTTCCACAAAAGTTAATGCAAATATTCACAGACGAGAAATTAAACTGATAGATAAGAAAACACATCTGATAGAAATGGAATTTACTTGGAAACAAGGCTATAAATACCACCATAAATCAATTGGAGAATCATTTGAGAAACAGCAAAATGCAAACCGTCTTAAATTTCACCGCAAAATTTACTTTATAAATTATTATGTTGCATCATAAATTTCTATCTTTTACGTTATAATGTAAAGTGACAAAAAGAACAAAGCTGGTAATAGTAAACACAACAAAACACAAATAATTTTCCCGGAATTAAGGATTCTATTTTTGAAATCGATAGAAGGATGTAACTAAAGCATTAATGTAATGTCTTCAAATCTTCAAATTAACTCCTAATACAAGACATTTATTGTTACAACTTCATCTGCTTTCAGTTAAGACAAAAAAAGACTCCTGCATTACTATTTGGTTCTTCGTAATACCACGTTGCCTAGTACTACTATTATTAGAATGTGCGCACTATTCAGATAAAAAATTAGTTTTAAAGAACATACTCTTCGTTTGATAAAATTATGTTATTGTAATTTGGAAATGTCCATATATAAGTAATGATTGTATGAATATAAATCTAAGACATTGTGTTAATCTGTAGATTCGTGCAGGTTTTATTTTTGCTGAAGTGGCTATAGGAGAATTGAGCACCTGCAGAATTCTTGTTTAAGGTTTACTTACAGCGTCAAAAAAATTTAACTACTTCTACATAAGTAGCCACTCAGTAGAACAAATTTTCATGATATTAGTTTAAAATACAGAAATCTGATTACTACTCTGGTTCACAACCTAGAGACGCATATATAAATGATATTCTCGTATAATATTATCAAATATTTTAATGGATTTAATAAAGTAAAATTTTAATTAAAAATCTTTTTTTTAAGTTTAAGTTGATACCAAATGAAAGTGAAGTAGTACTAAACAAGTCATGGAAATATATTGCATTTAGACAACATCACAATAATACAGATGTCCAGAAATATTGCGAAGGTAAATAATTAAAAATTAGTGATGTTGCTACACAACAATGGTCAGGAAGCAGTTAGTAATTCCCACAGCAACTAAGATAAATTTCTTATATGGAATAAATCCGCTGCGAACATGACGATTTGGCCATAACTCTACCTATTCTTGTTCCGTTCTATTAAATGAAAGCACTAAATGTCAGTTATTTCTCGCGATCTTGTACGAAGATTTGTGGTTAAGTAAGTGATTGTGAAATCATCCCAATTATATATTGTATTTATATTAGTATACCTTTCTTTCACAAGGATAAATAGCCACAAAGACATGCATTTAATATCTTTTATAAATATCGCTAAATAAATCTTATAGAATCGGAATAGATGATTTTTGTCTTATTTGCAACTTAACTATAACGCTACGGCTAAAATTGCAATAATTCGCGAGTATTATTATCAGAAGGTATTTGGTAATAGATATATGTAGTTACTACTGTCTTATATCAAATATTTGATATAATTACGTAAAGTTATTTATTTAATTAAACAATTGATACGATTGCTATTTATAATTATATTTATGAGTATTACCTATAGTACTCCTTAACATTTATATTCTCCATTAATGTAGTTTATCAGGTTTACGAGCACACGCGTACGTTATGTCAATATCATTTTGCAATAGAATAACTTAAAAGAATACATTGCCACACATGAACATAATGAATATCACAATTGTGATTAACAAACGAGAAATTTCAATATCAGATGAAAAGACGCACCCCAGAGAAATGGATGAAATCAATTATTATTTATTGTATCAGTAAGCTTCTCTTGCAATACCGCAGACAATGTATAAATCACTCTCTTCTCTTGAGCTAGTTATAATAATGCTTCTTTACTGTAAACTTTTTCTCCTGCTATACATGTCAATAAATTACGTCTGTTCCATTAAAACTTACAGAAAAATATGCTAAAAGAAGCATTGGTTTTTGCATTATTACCGTGTGCATCCTAATTATCTGCGCTGCAATCCGTAGACAATTATTAGCTAGGCAATTACGTTTCGTCGTAATTAATTTAATATTGTTATAAACGTACTGGATGTTCGTATTTAGCATTAAATCATAATAATTGTATTCGTAATAAAGGTTCTTTGACTGGGTGTAAGCAAGCAATAGTCAGCGACTTGGAAATATCTTGCTTGAAGTATAAAACAGGGAAACAACATACATACACTTTCGTTAACTTTTCAGTTAACGTTCTCTAAAGCTTCTCTATGCTTTTTTTGCTTGCCCGCCGTCTTCTTCAACCGGTTCCGCAAGTAGTCATCAGGAGTCATGGACTTACGTACGTCAAGAAACATTAGCCGCGTTGCACGTGATAATACACACATATAAGATATATGTGTGCTTATCTACAAACCTTTCATCATGAATCGGTGCTTATTTTAACTTTCTGGCAAATTATAATTTGGTTTTTCTATAACGAGAAACTTAACCTTTCACCTATATCCTAGAAGCGTTGATTGATTTAATTAGTATTCGTTCCGTTGCTTGTTCTTTGAAACAGTATGGTTTATTAGTTTTCCGTTAACAGTTTTATACCTTAGCGCGTGGTAGATAAATTTTTTAAACTTAACAAACGTATGTACATCTTTATGAAGAACATGTGAATATGTTACTTCTTTACATATTTTATTTTCTTTGACAATCTGAAATTCAATTGAAACTTTCTTTGGTGGATCTTAAAATAGTCGTTAGTAAAAACATTGCCATAATAGGTAGTAAGAAAAGCGGTACTCATGTAATAATCCAATATTTATTTGGAAAATCTATTAGAATACAATGTACCAGCTCATATGGTAAGTATTTTAAAGACCTACGTGCAGTATTTGGTAGCATACCAATACCCTATATCATTAGAATACTGCATGAGCAGAGGTTGTTACACAAAATAATAGGCCTAACAATAGATATTATAGTATTAAAGGAATACAACATCCAAGATCGCTACTACTAGCGCCATTGATAGTGCCGTTCACTCAACTTCTGCTTGAATAACATCTAGCAGGGTTGAACTGTTCTGATTTCTTTTTCACGTTCACCAGTGGTTTATGCAGCCTCGGATGTCCCTTTATCTGTCCCTGGCATTTTATCAGATGATGTTATATCCATCCAACGATAATCCCGGGGCAACGGTATACAATTCGTATTCATTCCATTTTCGTACGTTCTTAATGTTTGTCTTTAATGTAACATTTCATTTCACAAGTTAAATATCACCCGGTAAAAAGTCGACAAATCCGCATTGAATGGTTGTTGGTGTTCTCTAACGTCATTTGGTTAGGTATTAGATCGCGAGCACCTATGGCATATTACAGTCTATAATAGGATATTTTTACAGAAAGGAGATTTTAGTTAATTGCAAATATAATTGTAAGAATATGACATGAATATTGCAATTGGCCGTAATAATTGAGAAAGCTACAGGGAAAAAAGGAGCGAAAAGACGCTACGACACCCTCTCCTTTAAAATGTTAATATTAGTTTTAATTCTATCAATTTAATTTTTGTAAAACATTATTATTTATTAATTTACGATCTTTTTAAACTGCCAAGAGAGTATCTAGGCGACACTCCTGGATCTATCGATAATTTGGTAAAAACAACTGTTATAACACTACAGTATATATATGAAAGAAAAAACAAACAAAATGAAACATCAAGACACATTTTTTAAACGAAATATATATAAATAATAGAATAAGACAGCGAGACACTTTGGGTCCTTCACTGTTTAACGTAATAACATGAAAAATAATATAAAAGGGGATAAAACAAGGAAAGATGTATGTATAAAGATGCTGCATTACTGGTGGAAAATGAAGACGATCCGTAAAGGATTTTATCCAGTTTTAGTAGAACATGTGAAAAACTAGGACTAACAGTGTTGACAAGAAGGAAGTCAAGAACGAAACTTAATGGAGTTCCAATATGAAAACGAAACAAACGCTCAAACCCATAAAGCTAATAGCATTTCTGCATGCGTAAGGTAATAATTTACAAGTCAACAGTAAGGACAAATATAACTTATACAAAGCGAGACCGTAAAGACAAAGCGACAAATGGCAACCACGGAAAGGAAACTACCAAAAAAAGGAGTAAATCTTTATGAGATTGAGAAAGAAGCATCAACATAGGCATGCAGAGTTGAAGCAATAGGAAATTGAGTGGATACAAGAAGAAGAGAATGGGACAGACACGTAAATCAAATGGATAACGATAGAATATTCAGGGGCAATATTGCAAGAGGAGAGAGGAAACCCGGAAAGATCCAGAAAAATATAAACAGATATTGTGTAAGCTTGGCATGGAAAAGAAGATTATAATAGGTAAAATGTGGATAAAGAATCGATTATCACTCCTAATCGTCTGATCTCCTTCGGTAGAGTTTAAATTTTAGTTGTTCGTAACTAACACGAGATTAAAACTGTCGGATGACAACCGACGTCTTAGAAAAAATGTATTTCTTTAAAATTTCATCAATATTTCGTTTTTATTTTTAAAATTTTCTCGGTGAGTGGCCGCTCTGGCCGTGCCTCGACCTGGTGTACGTGCTTTATCTTGATTTCCAATCCATAAATTCCAACACTCTAAATACTCCATTCTGGGGTGGTGCATTTTTAATTGCAGCCAGTGTATATTACAATATTTCGACAAATATTTTTATTTTTACATGCCAAGTACACTAATTAATTATAAATCTAGAAAATCAGGAATTTCCTTAATATTTTCGGAGGTAGTTGGTTATATGAAAAAATGTATACCAGGGTAGTTCCATGTTTTCATGATTTACGAATGGAAGCCAAATTATATTAATTAATTAATTAGTATACTTGGCGGGTAAGGATAAAAATATTTATTGAAATATTGTGATATATTTGCAGATAAATAACATCAAACGCCTAACAAACGCGAGATTTCAGGCTCAATTCATCTAATTAATTATGTCAGAAAATACCAAGGAAATTTCAGGCTTCAAAAGTTACGTTTTTTTCAACCTTTGGTCATTATACCGACAGTTTTAACTACGTTTTTGCAAATAATCTCCATATATATGTAATCTATTTAAAAATCTGCCATAGAATAATACAATTTACTACACATATCATAACAACCTGCTTTAAGTTAAAAACGTAGGCTTCCACGGCCAGAGTCAGTTGAAATTAAACGTGTTCCGGGTTTGAACCGTGTCATGTCGTTGGTTAAAATGAAACTCGACGTTTGAACCATGCCAGAGGTGAAAACCAACTGCTTTCAACAGTTTCAGTTTCAGCAGTTGGTTTTCGCCTCTGGCATGGTTCGCATGCTGAGTTATCGTGATCAACTGCTTCCCGCTCAGTTAGTTCGCCTCTGGCGTGGTTCACACGTTGAGTTACCGTGCTAACTGTTACGTGCCATCACTCTCCCGAAGAAGCCCCATACGATTGTGGGCGAAACGTCGAGTTTTATTTTAACCAACAACGTGACACGGTTCAAACCCGGAACACGTTTAGTTTCAGCTGCTTTAAGTTGTTATGAATTTTACTGAAACTAATTATTTGTATATTCTTATTGTTCTAAGCTGTGAAAACATATTTTCAAAATTTATGGAATTTAGATTCTGTCAAAACAAAGCAATATTTCAACGTGGTATTTCATTGCAGATTACTGTTTGTTTTGTTTACATATTGCATTACTGCTTTGATATTGTGCCTAAGTTATCGTTGTTATTATTAATTCGCTAATCAATGCAGCATTGTTAAAAGCTACTTCCATATTCTTTCACATTTTGAGTTATCACATATTTACGTACTTTTACACTACGTGTTTCTATCAGCGCGTTATAGAAGGAAGAGATAGGCATACACAATCAAGGCTATCGCCAGTGTTTCGCACTTAAAAGTTATAATTTTAAACACTATAAATTCAATAAAAAAAACACTTCCACAAATGTGTTCAGGATGTAGACAGGTTTTAAAACCAAAAAGAATTAGAAGAAATATTTTATTTGCTTGTTATCTTAAACAGATCTGAACCATTTAAGTATTGCATCCACGTGAAACGTGTTTTTCTTATGAACAGCTGATTATTTAAACGGAGAGAATTACGAAGATGTAGTGAAAGAAGTGACTAAGAACGTGATTTCAGAATAATAGGGTTTCTTAATGTAAACAGGATGTCATTCGTAGTAATTACTAAACCTGGAATAAAATCTAACGCCAGATAGTAACCATAAAAACTTTACGGTTACAACTATATTGGATAAATATATTCAATATTAGATAGTACAAAATTCCGCGCTGATGTGCTTACCAGAATATTTCTGCAATGTTTATCATTATAGGAAACAGATATCTCGCAGGAATATAAATAAATTTTACCCGCGATTGGTACGAATTCTAAGTACACGTTTCGATAAAACCATAGGCTATCGTGTGTTTATTATTGCCACGAGCTATACATTTTATCGCCTATCCAACGTAATAAACAATAATTCAATATTTTTTACGCGCGTGTAAATTTACATACTTCAACGATTTCAGCAATACCAACAACATTCGTTAATCAGTACGCCTACTAATGTATTTTACTCAACAGATCATAGCTGTTACGCTGAATTTGGAAGATCAACGGTTTTGCGGCAGTATTTCTTTTTAACAGCGGTAACATATTTTAAGATTCATAAAATTCGATAAAATTTACAAGGTTAGCTTCGTTTACAATTCGTGCCGTCGCTAAGGTAGTGAGAAACGAAAACTAAACCAACGTCGCTTATTCGATATTCACGAGTGATGCAGCACGGATCTTGAATACATAAAAAAACTGAAACGGAGCGTAGTTACCGAGAAAGTAGTAGACATTACTTTACTTACGTACATTTGCTTTGCATAAGTTAAGGACACGTGTAATGTATTTACGTTAAAGGGTCGCTAAAGATATACGGCAGAATATATATAAGTTCTCATTACTTTATAAGCAATGCTAAAACGGTTTCAAATGATATTCTTAGAACAGAAATTAAAAAATCTAGTACACATGTGTGCAGATTTTAAATGGTGTTTTTGAAGTTGCTTCTTTATAGTCATTACCAGTATCGGTGAATTCTTTGAGATTATGGCCTACCCTGAAAGCTAATTTAATTCGTGTCTTCTTTCTAAGTTTTATAATTTGGTTGGTTGCTTCCATTTATGCGTTTGCAGGTAGTAGCTTAATCTTCCGGCGCACGATTACGCCATTAATTCTTGCGATTTTTGTTTATGCCGGCGGTCGGTTCTAGCGCTCGACAACCATTCCTTATGAGTGTGTCCGCCGAATGCACCTGTTATTAGCCAGGCTCCTGGAATGATATACCAAACTCGGCATATTCGCTCCTCACTTGTGTGCTCCGAACGAACCACGGGGGCTTCCACAATCATTCCCAGATACTGTCATTGTAAAAGCTCTAATAGCTCCAGCGATTTAACGGCAGTGCTCCACGTCGGCTATGAGCCTGGGACATTGATGAACAACAACAGCTTTGTCTTGACCCCCAGAAAACTACTCTACTACTGAATCTTGCTCTAGAAAACTTGGCTTTAAAGGTAAGCCTTTGGTCGAAAATGATTCCAAGTACTTGACAACATTTGTCTCCGGGTAAATCAAACAGTCACACTTTTTGGCCTTGTTGATTCCATCTGCTCGCCCATTCTATCAGACCGTCTACCGCATGTCGAATATTTCTTCTTCGTCTTTTTCATTACGTCCACTCACACACACAGTGGCGAAAACGTGGGCGAACGCTGCATTTTGACGGCTGGATGTGTTAGTACATCGCTGGTGTAGAAAAACAAGAAGTTAAGTACTAACAATGACCCTTGGCATACCTCAGAGTTAATGCGGCGACGATAGGAGAGCCTACCACCACAACGCTCCGAAAATATCCTCCCAAAAATATGTAATGGAACCAGCCTAGTCAATTTAACCCCAAATTCTGCTTGAATCAATTTAAAAGTGATGCCATCATACCACATCGTATCGATGATGGTTACATCAGAGAATACCTCCCCTACGATGTCATTACGTTCAGGGGCAGTCCTCAGTAGCTTCCGACCGGCGCAGTTGCTGCTGGTCCCTCGATAACCGTTTCTTAAAGCCGAGCTACTCGTCAGGGATGGGAGGAATGGGATTGATAGGAACCTCTTTGGTTAAAAGCAAAATTTTTAATCAAAATTTCTCGTTTGATTAGATAATACCTCGTACTACATGTACCTAAATTTATTTTCATTACTTTTGTGTTTCGGTAAATAAATCGCATGCTTCGATAGCATCTAGTTGTGATATAACGTATTCGTGGAAACTATTAGAGAATTTTAATTAACCTTATCTTATCTGCAGATCGAATGTGGGAAGGCGGTATGCTTGTTTTTTTAAATTGTTGGTCCTGGCTTTGTTCTTAAAAAAATCACTGCAAAAATCACCGAATAGTTTCTAAACGGTTAGCAACTCTTTATTTATGGGTATTAGAGAAAAAAAATAGGATTATTAAAAGAATTGACAATTATGTCACTAAATAATATTTCAGGCTCTCACAGCCGTTAGTCATGGTCATTGCGGTTCTCCGGGTCCGCTGTGTTGGTTCGTACCTTGCTTCTGATGTTTCATGCAAAATTGTGGTTTGAATTTTCAAAGAAGCACAGTAGCTTTGAAAATGCGGACTACAGCTCTACGTGAACAAAAGCAAAGCAACGAAGCAATACAACGGAACCCGAGAACCGCTACGACCAATTTTGTCACCGTTCACAAACAGTTCTTTACTTCTGTTACACGCTGTATAAAAAATATTATATTTTAATAATTATTTAAACACCTGTATTTGCATTTTCATATAAGTTGCAATAAGAGAAGTTACGGTTGAATCTCAGTTCGTATAAAACTTTAATGGAGGAAGCCAATAAAGTCAGCTCCACTAATTTTATTTTATAATCAATAAAGAAGCCATTCGGAGCTTGTACTAGTCAGACTACAGGCGATTTGTAACTTGGCCGTTATTATTTCTAAGAATAGCGAGTAAAAATAAGGCACTTGTGTTTTGTAATGTTAAAAATGTTTCTTATAATAGCTTGCAGTAACCCTTTTTAATTTTCTAAGAAAACAGCGTAGTACAATACGCACGTACAATAAGCACGAGTTACGACAATATAACGACCTTTACAACCGCTGTTGAGGTTATCTCTTGGAAATTTTATGAAGGTAAAACGAGTTTGGCTGAAGAAAAATTAAGACGTTATTTAGATTATATAATGTTTGGTGTCAAAACGCAATCGTCTTTAGCAATACAAAAAGTTTCTAATAATTAGAAATGTATTTATTATACGAAAAGAGCATTTTGAACAAAGTATCGGTACAGTTTCAATTCGATGCATCCGCGTCATACACATTTTAGCATGAACAGCTTTTAGTTCTTGAAAATTCTCATTTTATGATCTCGTAAAACCATTGTATCCTATTAAACATTAATAGCAATAGACTTAATTATTTGCGATACATAGCGCGTTTAAATGGTATGGAAAAATGTATTTACAGTCGCTGTACCACGTATATGAAACGAAAATGACGATGTTGTCCTATCCGTAGAGTTTCTTAGTAGAGTTAATTGAGAGATATGCTACTGTTACATTTGCCATTAGGAAGGAAAAACATTTAGTACATTTATGCAGACCATCATCATCAACCAAATCGACCCACCTGATTTACCATCCAGACTAATATCTTCGTACCACGTCTGGAAGCAAGATCGAACCAACTACTTCGCATTCATACTGCTCGAACGAACGTACTGTGGCGAGTACTTCTAGTCCATTCGGCAAGAAACTTTAATAAGGTTACCCTCGATTTGCCTTAATATTTCTTTCCCAATAATGTAAAATTTTTGATTTTTCAAATTTATTTTGATGTCTTTTTTTATTATATGCCCATACGTATTCCCTTTTCTATTTTACTGTTCCTTTTGGTTGTAATATGTGTTGGGCAAGTAACAAACGATTATTGTTATTATTATAAACTTATTGAAGAATCAAATTATTTTATACAATAATCGATCTCTAGCTCCAGTAAAGTATAATTTAAACACGCTGTACATACACATGCATATGAACAGCAGCATCTTTGTCGGAATGATTATAACGTAACATTTACTATACATACTACGTTACAAACATGTGTAAAATGTATTCACGTGGAAACGTAGTTATTTCACATAACTCACTCATCTGTAAAGCACTTAATCGGTGCGAATAATAGCCATGCGTTTTATCCACATCTATCTGGCAGTGGGTTGAAGACGCGCATTACATGCTGAATGTGCTATGTATAGCATTGTTTAAGGTACTTAGGTTACAAAGATGTTCGTTTTCTATAAATATAAATATATGTAAAACAATGTAAGGAAATACCGCTAGACGGTAAATAAACATCATGTTTTCATAAAATGAAATGGCTAAATTTAAATGTAAAATGAATTATAAATTTCGTAGTAGTCGTAAACACGCAGGTTTACTCAGAAGTACAAAATTGGAATACAAAAATAAATTGAACAACGCTGTGGTGAAACACGGGGTATACAGTTTTTGTGGTCAACTTCTTATTGCACTGTACCAAAATTTCAATTTCTCATCGTTTTGTGACTACAAACATCCATATACACTAAAAAAATTGATTGATTATTTTACCCAAAAGCTAATCTCGCTGTAAATAGAGCAAACCTTTAGCACTAATTTTAAGTAGAGTAGCGTCTAGTTATAGCATGAGTATACTCATACATAATATAGTTTACAAAATTTGTTTTGTTACCTGTTTGTGTACACGTTATCGTTTACTTACAAACAAATTTTAAGTTAGTATCGCTTCCACGACAACAGAGATTTGATATTGTAGGTGACATCTAAGTTTTTACGTTGACTACGAAAATTTCTTAGGTTATATAGCTTACAATTTGGAAAGATTAAGAAAATTTGCACCATCCTAAAAAAAAGGCTGGAAGCTTTGAGAACTATTAAGATTGTGTTTAAAAACGGAACCTTGAAATTAAATTTAAAAATAGCACGTTTGGTGAACTTTACGAATTATAGTAACTTACCTGCTAGACAAAACCAGGATCACTGCGCATGGTTACCTCACTGCAACGTTAAATAAGAAAATGGATAATAGTTACCTACTAAATACCGTAAATGCAAATGGGTTTCAGGTGAATTTTATTAAAAATACGAAAACTCTGGTAGACTTTTACTACTGATGAGGATCAAAGGCTATCTTCTAAAAATTGGTTTTAATAACTGTTTAAGCAGCTGTGAAAATCTAATTGGAATAAACATTTCAATCATCAGTAATAATAAGTTAAAAATTCATATATATTCTCCATGTGTGGATATGTAAAATGTATACTCTTTAATTCTATTTATTCCTACAAGAGTATTTCTCCGTTTCTGAAAAGCTTCATCCATTCTTTCATACTTGATATGCAAATGCCTTTGTCTCTGCATAGCGAGTGGAATGTTATTTACGCATGTGAGTAGAATTTGTGCTGTGCGAGTTACACTACAGAAAAATCAAAGAGATCATCGAATTACTCAACGAAAGAGAATGACGTAGCGCTTAATCATTTTCTTTTTAAGCTTTGCCGGAATCAATATTTTTGTGTAATGCATTGTCTATGTTGCAACGTTACATGGTCTGCAGATTTCGCCATATCCTGTTTACCACTATGGAGATACCTGCATACATGTATCTATGAATTTTGTGTGATGGTAAATGTGTAATTTAACATAATCTAGCACGTTACGTTTGCAGTACGTTGTTAATTCTTCCACGTTCTAAATTAAACTTTACGTTTGTGGCTGCTTAAATATTACAGCCATAATCGTTAATCGTAAGTTAGATCGTTTTTGAATTAATAACGACGAATTGATTATCGCTTTTCGATTTATTCGTGGATGTTTACCGCGATGCTTTATTAATATTCAACGATGTATGTGAAGTAAGGCGGGAAAAGCGAAACTAGTTTTCTCATTAACGCGGGAGGTGAATAACCGAAGCAACGGAAATCAGGTTCTAGTGATTTTTCTTGATTAATCATCGCTGTCATCCTTAGAAATTAAACGTTTCCTCATTCAATATCCACATACGTTTGTGCAAGACCGCGTCCAATGTCACGCTTAAGTAACTGTGGGATCCGTAAGCGGTTATTTATTTATTCCATACTTATAATATCCACACAATAAAGAAGCGTATAAGAATAACATTTTATCGAAATTTCTTTATTATGTTTAATACAAAAAAAAATGTAAAAATTTTTCGTTTACTTTAACATACTGGCTCATATATTGAAATTAAAACCATACGATATATTAGAAATACAACATTCGCTGTCATTAGCGCCATGCGGCAAAGTAAATGTTACTTGGTAAGATTCCGCTAGTAAATATCTACATTGTACGGTTGCCGATACTCGGTAACATGAAGTTATTAATCGTTAGGTGTTAGATCGCGAACTCGTGTGGCATATTACTAGCCGTAATCGAGTGTAATCAAGTAAGTAGCAGCAAATAGCTTAAAATGATTTTACATTTAATTAAGTAACTCTAAAACTCATACAATGAATTGATTCCGTTCTTGAAAAGATATATACTTTATACAAGCGATGAGCCAATCTAACATATAGCACTGTATAATTGTTACTACGATTGTTGATGAAAGTTTACATTTAAATCATTATGCTTGTTGCCAAATTTGGGAAATGAAAAACTTCACAAAGAGCTTAGATTATTATGTAAATGAAATAAGGTTATTACTAGAGCTCATAAAGGCAAGTATGAGTGGATGAGGTCAAAGCCAACCGAAACGTACAACTCGATGCAAAATATTAATAAAGAACGGGGAATCGCGGATCCAGAGTAGAGTGGGTATAACCGCACTTCAGGTTAAAATTGCGGGTGTATAAAACGAGCAAATTCATTATAACCTTAACAACAGAAATACTGAGGTGTATCGATGAACATTTTGAATTACCAAATCAATTTCAGTTTTCGCGGAAAACCTTGGAAAATCATTCTTGGCAATTAACTCTTTTGTAACTACTGCAGAAAATATAAATAAATGTACGAGGTTTTCTGAGGTTTCCTTATCATCTATCGACGTCAGGATACTGCATTGAAAATAACAAATTTGATACCCGGGAAATTGAAGGTGAGGTATAGCTCCAAATATGACAATCGAAATCTGTTAATCGATCTATCTGAAAGTTTTTAACAGAAATTGGTTAAAACCAATTACCACAGGTACGCTAATGATACCCAATTCCACTACTTTTTCAACGATGACCGTGTTTTTACTAATTCTGATCTGGCTTCAATCATGGCCGAATCAGGCCGGTACTCTTTATTTATTAATTCGGGAAAAATCTTCTGCACTGGCTTTTTGTTGTTGTGAACCACATTAATTAATGCTGGTTAATTAATTAGTAATTAATAATGCTGGTTTACCACATTCCGAGAGTGTTCGTAATTTCGGATACGAGGGCGAGTTTCAGGGAGCATGTGTCTTCTGTTGTTAAAAAAGGATTTTGTAACTTAAGGACTGCGTATGTAAACACGGTATATGTCGATATGATCACCTTAAGGATGCCAGACATTCTTTCTACAAATTCTTGTTACAGCATCATTGGAAATTGGTCTGTACAGCAGATGTGCATACCAATCAATCAAGATCTAAGTGATTACTGACTCTTCCAATACATAACTTCGCAATATTCAAAAGATCTCTTTCTAATGTTGTTATATGCTTATTTAACGTCATCTCTGACGCATTGTGCACGCTGTCTATCGTAGCATTGGCCGGTTGATTGAGTGCACGATTTAATAACAAGCATTATGCGACTGTTTATATATTTACTTTCTTGATAGTTATTCATTGACCCAAATAATTCGATTTTTAGTTGGCTCCATATTTTTTTCTATTAATTTTCCGTTCTTCTGTTCTTCGCTCAGTCGAAGTATTTTGTTATTGTGGGTATTTGAGGTATTTAAGGAGAAAAGAGAACAGTTACTTACGTTGCAATTAGCTGATCTTGAACTCTGACTATATGCTTTTGTAAGTTTAAGCACATATTTCTCTTTATGTAAGTAATTATATGTATATTGTTGTACCTACTACGCCAATAAACCGGTTTAAATTATATTAAATTTACTCATTTACACTAAGAAGTAAATAAAACAATGCTATGAAAAATTATAAATGGATCTGCTATCAACTTTTTCAGTCAAATTCATCGTTAACGACACCTATTCTTTTAGATATTGATGTACAATATTGAAACGTAAAATTCTTTGTTTTTGAACATGTGAATTCCTGCGACTTAAATGTGTTTTCTCCTGTATCGTATTCAATGTCCTGGCTAAACAGCTTTCCGTTTTCTATTACAATTTATTGTATTTCTTTAAACTTTTCTTACAACTGTTACAATAAATTGGACCTGTTAAATATTAGCGAATTTGGTAAAATAATCTGTATAAAAATTTCAATTGCTTATATTAATTGTTGATTTGCAGATAGCAATTTATTTTAAGGGTTGCTTCGGTACTTTGACAACGATTTCACTTTGAACTGCCGATTTCCGAAGAAGCGGTATTTAATTAAGAGAGTTTATAAGAAACCCTCATAATTGTGTCTTGTCATCCTTCCATGACACACTGATTGCTCCACTTCCCCTGTTTGCAAATCCAATTTTAAGAACTAAAACCCACCATTGAAAAATGTTTATTGCTGATAAAACAATAAGCTGTAGTAAATTACATTAACTATATTTTCGCTGAATGTTGATGTAACACAGGACAAAATTAGAAAAGTGCATAACGTAAACTTTACTAAAACAAAAGCCTTCATTCTAACGGTTTGAAATAAAATACCTATTACGTTACTTCAATCTCTAAATTTCACAATTATTTCTATCGGAAATATGCTAAGCTTATAAACAGCTAGTTACGTCAATGAAAAGAAAATTATTTGATCTCGTTTTGTTTTAACCTTGTGCAAGCTAATTATAAAAGAAATTTACATTAATTTATATAATAAAAGTATGAATGGTACGTATAAAAGACTGGAATGGTTATGCTGTTTAGGAAATAGATAAATGTTTTAAAAGTAACTTTGAATTAAGATGGCACTGTGTTTTACATATGACAAGATGATGTTAGGAAACATTGGACAGAAGTATTGTTCTACCTGTTGGCTACAACTGGCTAACAAACTTTACAATCTTGGTTATATTAATAAGAAATCTAATACGAGAGCCAAGTTGATATCTTTAAGAATAAAAAAATCCAGTAAGCCATGAAGAACAAAGCAGGGCAATTAACTATCTTCTGTCAGTAGAGGTTTAGTTGTTGTATTTGCGTTGGTTAGAGTCAAAGTTTTTAATTTTTTTAATTAAAAAATGGAATTTCCGAATCATAATATGTTATGGTTTCAAAAAGGTTTAAGCACTTTTAGATTCAACATTTACCGAAAAAGTACGTTCTTTGGCCATGGTATAAACATTTACACGAGAAAAATTCAGCATTAGAAAACAAGAGAGCGTCCTTGTACGACGGTCACCGACAAAATATTCCTAATATTAAAGAAATAACGGTTGAAGACGTATGCTGTAATAGAGCATCAACTCAAGATTGGATTCTTAGTTGTTAAAACACCTATACACGATCACCTGCATGTCAATCGTTTTGTGCCGCATTAACTTTCGAAAACAGGGCATATAAGAGTTTGCCATGAAACTTGAAATCTTTTTAAGAATGGCGCACAGGAGTTTTTTCTCAAATTGTGATATATAATGAAAAATATATTTTTTCGACGTCCTTACTCATCAAAAGTGTCGTGTATGGATCTCCTCACACTGCCGTGAATGACCAATAACATTATTTTCGGTTATTTTCATCTATTTTATAGAGAATTATGACGCACGATTTAAGTGGTATTAGTAATTCAGAGAAAAAAAATTAAGAAGAAATCTTAAACAAAGACCACTTTTCCCATTCTTTTATGAAATTTGCGAAAATGGTACTTAAGTCATTTACTCCTAAACGGAACCGGAACACTTCAGCGTTTTTTACGCGAATTTAACATTTACACCTATCGGAGAATAATTGCTTAATGTACAAGTACTAATTAGTCATACTCGGAAGCGAGTTATACAGGCGGTGATTGTCTCGTGGTTTCTATAGCGCGACATCGAGAAATAAGCAGCACCGGCCTTGCCCGTTGAAACTAGGCAACAATTAATTTCGCATTTCGTATACTAGCACAAGCAACTATCATGATTCCATGTTAATTCTTCCGTAAACATTGTAATTGAATACCAAAATGTACGTTTTAATCCATATTTGAACCATTTTCTAATAACATTGATAACGTACGCATGTACCTAAGCTTGTTCGGGACGTTAGAAAATTCAAGTCGACCCTGTTTAAGATTAAGAAACGATATACAATTTTTTTCAATGTAAGTTTCCATTGCCGCTGTTCGCGAGTTTTGCTCCAGACAAAAGAAACCACAACACGTTGTGATCGAACAAAGAGAGTTGGAACATGTTCGAACAAACTCCCTATCTACAGCAATACAC